>WEIU01009192.1:89834-114261 GCA_013389925.1 Aegithalos caudatus
TTTTTTTTTTTTGGGAGGGGGGGTGGTTTCCCCCTTTCTTTTCCCATAAAGTCTTTTGTAACATCCAAAAAATCCTCTCCGTATTGGGCTGATCTATCAGGGGAAGAGGTGACCCCAACATTCAGCTGATGCCCTTTGTTGGCCTGGGCACCCCTCACCATAAGGACACTATAAATCTCTGAAGTTTTTTTCTGTAACATATCTGATGCACAAACCTCAGAGCACAACTGCCCTCACTCTGACTTAGCACCACTAAGAACTGCTACCAATCTATCAGCTTTTATCCGTGGCCACCTCTACCAGAAGAGACATTACCCCATTTTGGCTGATGGTTCCTTTATTCTCAGCCCATTTTTGTGGCTCAAATGTTTGCCCTCATATTTATTCTGATGTGCCCAGTATCCCAGTATCTGCAATTACTGCTGTCAAACCACCCAACCCTGTTTATATTTTAAAGTAGGATAAATGTAGGCCTGTGCAGACCAACAAGAGCAGGTAGAGATGCCAAGTGCCTAGAACACCTGGAAAATTGCCCATTTCAACCAGTTGCCAGGAGCCAAACACTTAGAAAAAAATTAACTTCAATTTTTTGGCGAGGCACCCACCTTCAAGATCACATTAGTCACAGATTCAGAACAAAATACCTTGACAGTCTCACCAAAAAAAAAAAAAAAANAAACCCCCACCAACCAAAGCAGCCCACCCATCAAAGAACCCAATACCCTGCTGAATTCAATAAAAATATAAGTTATAGCACCATTAACATATATGGACTATACAGCCACATGTCAAACCAACTTGCAGCATCATGTAAGACAGAAGCCTGAAGAGAGGCACCCTCAGTTTTCCAAAAATAACACAGTGATGTCACCAGGCAGTCCACAGATCATCTCTGCCCCACACCTCCAGGTGTACACCCACAGAGTCCTCTAACAAACACACAACACCATAATAAAAACCCAAAACCCCCAGCAACACTGGCAAGATCTAAGGCCCAGCCTTAAAGCACATGCTAATGGAGACTCTCCAGGAAATGGACAATGCCCATGGCCAGGAGGTGGTGGGAAGCTAAATCTCACCTCTGTAGGCAATAGCTCTCTATACACAACCTGATTTTACTCTGTGGGAAGGGAACACATCAATCAGACATCCAGGGGGGATTAATACCAGCAAGGAACCTTTCACATGGTTTCTGGACCTCAGTGAGTTACCTGTGATAGACATTCAGGCTCTGCTCTGTTGTATTTCACAAGGAAGGGCTGATGAACTCTCAAGTCCTGGCCTGCCCCACTATTTACACCCTTGCTTCCTCTCTTCTCACACCCTGTGTCTCAGGAGTCAGCTAAGACTGTGCACAGCCAAAGTGCACACCACAGAACATAAAACTGAACAGAGATCATACACATATCCCATAATATTTTCATTCTCATCAAACATGTCTCTCAACCCCAAGTTGTTTGAAATTTTTTCTCCTACTTTCAGAATTGTAAGATCTAGGATTGCCTGGCTTCTTGCCTTTTCTGTAAGCTTTATAGCACCAATAAAATATTACTCTGGTATAAATTGATACTATAGCTTGGCTTATTTACAGTAGCACTGCACAAATGTCACAGTCTTTCTCAAAAAGCTTGCTTTATGAAGTTAATGCTAACTACAGAGTGGATAAGTGATACACCAAAATGTGTTCTCTCCTGATTAAATGGTCCCCAGGTCCTTTTAAATCTATATAAAAATCATCAATGGTCATAATAATTTTAGTTATTTCCATCAGCTTCAGTGTTAATGCTGAGTCAGTCCTGCAGGCCGTGATTTTTAATTCAGGAAAATTTTCAATTGAGAAAACACTTCAGGATCTAGTCTGTAGTAATATTGATTTTTCTAGTAATAGACAAAAATTGAAACACAGAAAAATGAAATTTCAGTTTCAATTGAATCAAGGCTTAGGGGCTTCCTAATTTTCTTTTTTTCCCCAGAGTTTTCCTTTTCAGTAATTTCTTGAAATTTCATCTAAAGTTTTCAAACACCTTCAAATCTTACTAAAGAAAAATGTACCCATTGAGTTCAGAACCATGCACACAAGCAAGAGAATCAGAATTCATCCCTGCAGCAAAACCTGCAGCTGATAAACCTGATAACCCCTGGAGTGATTGGCCACTGCCTGTGTGCAGTATCTATATACACAGGCCTCTGTTATTTGCTGACATACAAAAACTGCACTGCTTTAATTAGCTTGGCTAAATTAAATGGCACAAGTACAAACATGCAGGTGGAGCAAAGAATACTGATCTTATCAAGTCCTGCACAAGGAAATCAAGTATATCTCAAGATGGCTATACATTGATACATATATACCCCAGCAGGCATAATAATATAACTATTTCAGCATGGAAAATCCTCACATTTGTCTGCAAGTCTTCCTTGAAACAGTCTACATATAGATATGCCTGAATTAGTAGCAGCCTGCTGCAGTGCCACAGAAACATGTCTGTGCAGATTTTTCTCTTGGTAATGATACAATTATATACAGATACATTATTGTAGGTATTTAGGCCCTTGAAAAGTTCATCCATTTCAAATCACACTTCTACAAGTAATTTTTTTTTCTATAAAGTTGTAACAAGGATTGCTTGGGCAGCAATAAATTTGTGTTCAATTTGCTTCATTGCAGAGCACTAGGCAAATCCCTCCTCTGGCTATTTCTGAGTCTCATACAGCAAAAGCAAAGAGAAAGACATATTAGAAACCAGAAAGATGTGAATGTACAACAAATAAACTGAACCCCAATGTGTTTTGACATTTCACTTCTTTGTAAATAATTTCACTTTCAGTAATTCATATCCCTTAAAGGTTCAATCCAACAACTCAGTGTCCTCTCTAAACTGGTGGGAAGACACCAGCTCCAAGCACCGGACTCCAGATTTCTGCATGTGCTTCACAGCACAGATTTTTAGTAGCAATGAGATTGCTTGAGTACTGTATAAAAACAGACATGGTTTCAGCCTCCCAATACAACTGTATGCAAAAAATATGGAGACAAGTCCACAAAATCCATATTTTAGCCATTAACAAACAGGTAATTGGTGTCATTCTCCAGAAAAAAAACTAGATTTCCTCTATGTGCCTGCTGGCATTTGGTGCCTGCAATTTGTCTGCCTTGCTTAGAATTAAATCAAGCCCAGGGAAAGGAACATCCATCAGTCATAGGCTAGATTACATCAACCAAAGTGGAAAACATTACCAATAAATTGTAAGGGAATGATGAGTTTGTGCAGTTTCTTATACACAAGTTTTTCCTGTGAGCACCATCTTCTAGTCCATGGGTACTTGGAAGTCTATGGAAAAAAATATTTTGGCATTTTAATGGGGCAGTCAGGCTACTTTATTCACTTCATCCTCATCTTTCACCCCATATTCTTAGGATTCCTGCAATCTCCTGCAATCCTTTAGTGAGGACCTCCCTCAACTGTTCTCTGAGACTGTACAGGGTTTTTTTTCTGCTGACTTCCCATGCCTCAAGGACTATTTGAGCAGGAAGATACTGCCTGGAGATATGTCAACATAAAGGTCTGCATTCTGTATGGAATTTCTTGGGGATGTGGGATTCCCACTTCTCCTAAAAATGCTGCAAAATCCCTCCCTGAGGGAATGTGAACTACTTATTTCTACACCAAATTTCTTCACTCCTATGTCCCAGTCATCTTCCACACTTGAATTACTTGTTGACAAGTCCTCTTTCCATTTGGAACCTGCCTCTTCCATGTTTGAAACAGACAGATCCTGTGCCAAATTACTCAGTTGGATTGGCTCTGTTCTTTAGTGTTTTTCCTTAAACCCATTTTCCCATTGGTAGGAATCTAACTGGTGAGAATTGCTTTTTGTATCACAAGCATCTGAAGCCAGGCTATTTAAAACATTGCTGTTATGGGAACCAAGGCTGCTAAACAGCCAGAAAAAAATCCTGTTTGTATTTAGGTCACAATTTCTTTGCAGTAATGTAACTTGCTTGTTCTAGAAAATGTCATGTAAAGAAATTTGGGTTGGGGTATGGAGAGGGGTTGGTGTTAAAAATTTCAATTGAGATAAACCATAAAGATGCATAGAAAAAAATTCCTTTTCTTCTCCTGATCGCCAGAGTTCATTCAATCATTTCTCACTTCTTGTCTAAATTTTAAGGATGGATATGTCTGACTCATTCTGTTTGTCTTCTGCTATATTTTTCCAATGACTTAAAAATGGTTTCGTAATTCATTGCACATAATGTCACACACTGTGCCACTCTAAATTGAAGGACATTAACAATGTGGACACCAACAAAATAACTTTCACCTTTCTAAAGCTTCCACCAAGCCTGTAAGTGTCACTTCTACTGCCAAATATTTTCTTGAAGGTTGTGGTTGGTGTATTTTCCTTTACCACCATTGTCTCTCTTTGGAGACAGAGCCTTTACCACTTGTTCATGCAGGATGTTTTTATCCAGCTCAGGCAATCACCACTAAATTTCACCTCAGTAAACTGCTCCTGAGACACACTGGAGTCAAACAAGTTTCTTCCAGGTGATTATAATTTAATTTGTTTCTCAGCTCTGGCTACTGCTTTGCTCCTGTGTTGCACACCTCTCTTTAGAGTTTGAGAACTGGGATAAGGTAACAAGGTAACTCTGACTCTCCTGAAATTGTCTCTGAATGTTTAATTGAATATGTACATATGAACTCATAAATGAGTAAGCACTTCCCTGGAAACTGAAGACTCAATTTAGTTTTCTGCTTTAAGGAGCACTTCTGTCCTCAATTCTCTAAGAAGTGCCTTCAACATAAGCCACAGGATGTCCACTCACTCTCTCCCTTTGTGTTAATTTTCCATATTTCTCTCCCCTCAAGTAGGAGCTTTGCATTTGTCCTTGTGGCTATACAAGAAATACACTGTGTTCCAAAATGCTGCTGATAAGGTATGCTGAGATCTCCTTTTCCCCTCATTTTTGTCTACACAATTCAGATAACTGGGAAGCTAAGCACCAAGCAGTGGCACAGAACCAATGGAAATGGAGACCTAGGTATAAAAATAGAGGGCAAGAATCAAAAGTACAGGCAAGGAGTAATATGAGGAAGAGTCACCTTCTTCACTGCTGAGAAAGACCAAAGGCATTTTCTTTCAAGCCTGTCAGTGCCTCTCTTTAATAGGGAGAAGAGATCAGGTTTGTATTTTTAAAGACTGTACAAGTACCCAGGTACTGTGGATTCACTCTCTTGAAAACCCACGCTGAGTTACATCTATTAGCTTTGTTTATACTCCCTGCTTGCTCCTAAAGTGACATGTATTTTTTAAAAACCTAAACCTGAATCTGCCTGGTTTGGATCTGACAAGGAACTGGCAATTTGGTAGGTTTGAAACCACACTGTTTCAATGATGACCTGAGTTTGTCTTTGAGTCTGTTGGAAGTATTGACTGTAAATGTCCTGATTGTAACCTGCACACCTTGTGCTGGATCAGATTTTGCTTTTTGGGAGGTTGGTGTTTTCTCCTCCTCCATTTGCACTTTTCTTTCTTGCTCTCCTGCCCACTAATGACTTTCCAGGTTTGTTGCATTTCCTAATAATATCTCCATGAATTCTCTTAGTTCATGAAAGTACATCAAGCAACAGAATGATAAATTTAAGTCATAAAAGCATTTCTTCAGTTTTGATGTGCCTAATTTATTGATACCTATATCTGAGCAATCATACTCAGTTCAGAGCTACAAAACAACAATGTGAAAATCTCCTTTCCCCACAGCTGCCCTGCTAAGGTACTAACAGGATTACCCTTTGTACTGAAAGGTTAACTCATGCTTTTGTTATTCACAGACACTTTCACTGCAACTTCCTTTTAGAAGCCTGCCTAATCCATCCTTAACACTTCTAAAATGTTGCAGGTCTTTCACTGAGAAAAGGAGAGAGCCCAGCCCAGACTCACCAGTCTCACACCTGCTGCCACTCTGCCCCCTGGTATTTTCAAAACACCAGCTGAAGCAGGCATTAACCTATTAACCTATAACTGTGCTGGAATATCAGGTGCATTCTCTCACCAAAGCACACCTACGTGCAACTTCAGTCCCATGTGACAACTTAAATGGGACTTAGGTGTTTTGTACTTATTCCCTAGACAGGAATGCCTTCCAACACATGTTCACTGAGGGCACTCCAGGCAGCCCAAGACACAAATAGAAAGCTCAGATGCACAACTGGAAGATGGTTGGATCATGCAGTGGACACACCTAAGCTGTGTTCATGTGCTCAAATGTATTTTTTTTTTCTAGTCCTTTCTTTCTCTGTGACATTTAGAATGGTTTGAGTTGGAAGGGGCCTTAAAGCTCATCCCACTCCCTGCCATGGGCAGTGATACCTTCCACTACCCCAGGGTGCTCCAAGCCCCATCCAACCTGGCCTTGGACTTCCAGGGATGAGGCAGCCGCAGCTTCTCTGGGCAACCTGTGCCAGGGCCTCACCACACTCAGAGGGAAGAATTTCTTCCTACTCTCTCCACATCTCTACTCCAAAGCTCTTTGGGAGGTTAGCTCTGAACTACAAGTCTCTGTTTCAAACCACCAAGACATTCTTACAGAATTTTCTCCTGAAGTTAAATATGTAAAGCAGCAGAGAAGTGATGGACAGATTTTCTCAATCTAAAATCAGACCCAGAGTGCTGTTATACTGAGTAGCACAGAGCTGCCCTGATTTTCCAAATTAATAGAACAAATTCTACTTAATCAGACTTGAAAGTGTAGCAATGACTTTCCCTTTCAAGGTTATATTTTAGAATTAACTGCTTGATTGCTCTTTTCTTGATATTGGACAATGACAATGTCAACTTTGCCAGGAAATTAAATCATTGCAGTTATGCTTTTTAAAACATAGAAGTGAAGCAAATCATGACCTCTCCCTCTGGCTGGTGCAGTCAGACAGAAGTCCCAAGCTTTCTGCAGCCAGAGGCTCAGCCATCACCAAGCCAGAGAGGGCTGTTGATATATCATGGACATTCCTTGCTGTAGAATGGATGAGCAGCCAAAGGAACAATGCTGGTGTGCTCTGGGCTTCCAGAGTTCACCAGCACACACACAGGTTGGGCACAGGGTGTTTTCACCACACCTGCCACGACAGACAAACCAGGTATGGTGTGGAGTGAACCTCTGAAAGGTTCCAGCCTTTCATGGTGGGCTCAGGATTAGGCATTGTTTAGATTTGTAATTCTCTATGTGATGGGAAGGAAGAAACTTGACTCCAAGGACAAACAGAATCACAGAATATCCTGAGCTGAGCCACGAGGATCATTGAAGTTAAACTCCAGGCACTGCACAGGACACCCCAACTATCCCACCTTGTGCCTGAGAGTGTTGTGCAAACACTCCTTGAATTTTGGCAGGTTTGGTGCCTCCACCACTGTCCTCGGAGCCTTTTCCAGTGCCCTGGGTGAAGAAAATTTTCCTACACGTGTCCTCCTGTCACTGGTCACCAGTGAGCAGAGATCAGTGCCTGACCTCACAAGGAAAATGAGACTGCTCTGAGGTCTGCCCTCAGTCTCCTCTTCCCCTCTTTTCTCCATCACAGAATCCACACAGCTTTGAGCACAAGTGGGAAAGGCTTTGCTGAGCAACACGGGCAAACACCCAAGAACCCTCTACTCTTACCCCCCTGCAGCTGCACTTTCAGCTGCAGGTCTTTGCCTGCAGTTCTGATACACGTGCCACATCTCATGCAGCCAGATAGAAAATTAAACCCCTTCAACTATTTTAAAGAGCAGCTGAGAGCCACAAAGGAGGCAGGAGGGGATTAGAGTACAGACTCCATAAAACATATTGAATATGTGAGGATTTTTTAATAAGACTAGTATTCTGCTCCACATCTTTCTGTATTTCATGTGTCTGCATAGGAATGGCTAAGTAAGGAAAGTAGGGCAGGAAAATATTTCATTTTGTTTGCTAATTCTCAGCAGGCATTTCTGAGCTTAGAAGATTTTTACTTCAAATCCTATTACAAAAAATCCTTCTGCCCAAACTGTGCTGTTCTTGGACTATTTATAACCTATAGCCACATATATGATGGGCAAAATGTTAATACTGCAGATTCTGCTGATATTATCTGACCTCAGGACACATCCCATTGATTTCCTTACTCAGCAGAACCAGGAGCAGCATTTGACCCTGACTTACACTCTCTGCTAAATGATTTTGGTTTATATTTGTGTTTCTCTGCAGGGTGCTGGCACAGAGTGGGATTGCACACCCTCCTTGCTCCCAGCTCTTTCCCAAATGGACACACCAAAGCTTGGTTTGTTTTTTTTTTCTGTTGACTTGAATCTATATTCCAGCCATTTTATGCCCTTTACAATCTCAGTCATATTTAATAAGGTTATTAGAACAGCACAGAGGATTGGATTCCAACTGTGCATTTCCAAGTACTACCTGATAACATACCAAAATAATCTGATAATAATTCTATGCAGAGAAACCCCCAGCAACAATTTAGCTTCCTCGTTTCTTGTGAACACTTTATCAGTAGTTTGAGTTCATTACATGTAACTAATCTGAATTTTTCCTGTCTTTAATCCATGACTTGCACCCATTTACTTTCTTTCCTTTTGCATGCAGGGATTTGCAAATAAATATTTATTTAGGATTAGTATAAAGGTAGTATGACTCCAAGTGTGTGCAAATGTTCAAGCACACAAAGAAAATACAAAACAAGGAATAACAGGAAAACAATGCATTAATTGCTACAATGGACCCTATATGAGGTTTTAATCCAAATGAATGAAGAGGAGGGAAATTACCTAAAATAAGCTGTAAAGAAGATGGAGAACTGGAACAGTAAGATGCACAGTGGGGAATACAAGGGAACTGGGAAATTAAGGAATTTTACTTAAGACTGTAAAAGGTGAAATGAAACAATGATGCAAAATATCCCAGACAGCATCCATTGCTCATCAATGACAAGTCCCAGATCAGTCTCTTGTCACAACTGATGAGACTGTGAGCCATCACAGCCAATGTCCCTTGTCCCAAAGCATTGCACACAAGTGATCCTGGTCAGCAGTGACCATCAGGCACTGATGCTTGGGGCTATGTGGGTGTGAATGTGCAAAATCCAGTAAGAAAATGAATGAGAGTGGGAAACTTCAGGCATTTGCAGAATAAAATCACTTTTCCCTGCCACAGATCTTACACTCACTTCTGTAACTCTGATTTTCTACATAACAATTCCAGATTCTTCCGTGCGAGACTCAATTTGCACAGACCCTGAGAGGGGTAAGAGTTCAATCTGAAAGGATGAGACTGATGCCAGAAGATGCTGTGAGCAACCAAGTTAAAACAAAAACACAGACAGCACTGTGTGGAGGGGGGCAGAGGATAAAAGCAATAATAGTTTTTACAACCCACAGAGACTTTAGGAGAGGGATGAGGCACAGCTGTATGAGGTCTGTGCTCCAAGTCCACTTCCCTACCACACACAAACACCAGCTCCTGCATCTTTCCTCAGCATTCCTCAGTCTCTAGCACTCACTGCTGCTCTCACTGCTGGAGAACAGGCAGCTGGAGGGGATGCAAGGAGCAAAGTAGAAGGGAGATGAGATGGGAGCAGTCAGCAACATCTCTCAGCTCATTCCCTGGATGGGTACAGCAGCAGAGAATGAGGCAGCAGTGAACAGATTTTAGGAAATACAAGAACTGTAATATCAAACACCATACAAAAAAATTATTTGGAAGCACAGCATGAAAAATATCCTGTGTAGTACAGGCTGACAGGCACACATTGGGATGAAACAATGGCCAAGGTACTAAGGTGATGGTGGAAAGCCACGGATCACAGCTGTCCAGTTGAGGACCTGCATTCCCAGCTTCAACACTGCTGTGATTGCTCTGTCAGATTCACCAGTGCAACAAGTTCACCTCTGATTTATGGCATCTGAGAGTACTCAGAAGGGGAAGCAAAGAAAAAGGGAGATGCAACATATGAGGTGGGCAGATTATGATCAGAAGCTCAGAGGAAGGCTTGAGAAGCAGTGGCACTCATGAAGGAACAAGAAAAGCACCCTGGAGCTAAACTGGGGCTTTAGAAATCAAGACAAGACAAAAGTGAGGCGGAGGCAGAGGCAATTGATCACACACCATAAAAGCAGGAAATTGGGGGAGCTGGGTTCTGTTCACTGTTACATCAGGGACTTCATGATTTTTGGCAAGTATCTTAATTGGTTCCTGAGATGTCAGCAATATCTAGGCTCAAATGCCCACAGCAAGGCTTAAAGCACTACTGCAAAAGATGCTTGGGTAGTCTCAAGCAATAAGGTACATATGCACATGTATAATTTATTGTTTGCACTAGGTGCTGAAGGGAGATAAGTGTTTGGGGACTTTTAAGTAAACATTAAGCAAATCTGTTTTCAGATTTCCCTTTGGAATTCTTAAAACCTCAGTGACACAAAATATTTATGGTTTGAATTTAGTAAGACTTCAATATTTGTTTCCTTGAGCATGAGAGCTCTTACTGAACAGATCAGAGTGATTGACCTGATGAAATACTGCTTCAAAAGCTGGACTGTAGCCCGTGTTTAGCATGAGTTGGTATTGCAGTATTAATGCAGAATTACCTTGTTACTGCATTTTTCATGGATCATATGCGTGGCAAAACCAAACATTTTTATGTACTGAGGGAAACCCACATTGTTTGTACTGGATCCTGCAACAGCAGCAGGGGCTGTGGGGTGCAGAGGACAGGGCATCCTGCCTGCTCCTCAGCTGCTCCTTCCAGAAGGGCACAGATCTCCCAACCCTACAGAATACATCTGCTAGCCCTGGAACACCTCAAATGACACCAGGCTTCCAGCTTTTAACAACTCAGCTGAGCTCAGCGTATTCCTTCCATCGCTGAAGAGAGAAACCACAGCAGGACATGTGAGACCCTGAGTGATAAGCAGGGATGATGATATCAAATGTACCCATTGAAATCAATCCCCTCTCCTTGTACTAATCAAAACATTGTCCTCCACAATGAGATAAACCTGCAGTGTCTCAGCATGGTTTTTGCATTTCATATTCCTTGCAAAGTGTGCTCTTTGGAGACAGATTTTAGGACTCTGCATTTGGAATACAAATTATCACTGAGCACATGGTTGGGAAAAAATTGAAATCATGTCCAGAAACACCAGTGTACCTCCTGGGTTTCTTTATCACTCTGAATAGTGGTTAAAGACAGAGTTTAGAGGCCTTCAAATCCAGTTCACTGAGAAGGACATATCCCCCCAAGCCATTAACATGGTGGTCAAAGGAGGCATTTCTATGGAAAGAGAGGGAAAAGTCAAGGTTTATAAGAACAAAAAGCAGTGTGGTTCTGTCTGCTGGTTCAGTGAGAACAGGAAACTGGGTCTGGTCCCTCTCTCAGGGGGTTTATCTATTTTAAATCAGAGAGAAATGTGAAAACATTTCTGAGGGTAGGAACTACACCTCAGGAAAAAGTAATGAAAAGAGACAAGCATAGGGGAGGACAAAATAAAAACAGAGAGAAAAAGAGGTTTTGAAAGACAGGGACGTACAAGCCAATAGATATTGTTATCATTTGGGTACTTAATTCTTTAACCATGAACACCATAGTTATCTTTCTGCTGTACATATACCGGGAGAAATCTTGACATTGTATTTGCACCAAAGACTTACAGTTCTCCTTTAATCCTTCATTCAAGAATTCTGGCACTTAAATTCACCCACAATGGGAACTCTGCCAAATTTTAACACTGATGAGTTGTTTTCTGGTCTTTTTATACTGCTGAAATACAAAAGGCTGAACAATCTTCAGCCTTGCTAGAATCTCTCTGAAATAAAACATCCTCACTCCAGGTTGAAGTATTAGAAGGAAATAGCTAGTAGATTTCTGAGGTATAAAATATTTTATCTATTATCTTCCATTGTGTTACATCTGTTTAATTACTATACTCTTGCTTCATGCAGTTAGTTAAGCTGTCTATTTATGCTCATCTTTGATATTTATTAGTTCACTTCTCTTAGTTTCTTACATTCCTTGAATTTTTTTTTTAGTGACACTGTGAAAAGAGGCTGCCACAGACAAGGTGCTGCCTTCAACAGCACCAAACTCACTTTTCGAAACATTTGTGCTAAAATTAGGGACCCTCCTCGTCCCTGCACCCTGGTCCTGGGCTGGGCACTGTGTTCATTTTTGTTATTTTTTTTTCCTCCTAATCCTCTGTCCTCAGTTCCAGCCCCAGCCTCAATTTTGGTCTGGACCACAATCATATAACTGCAATTACCAGAAGGTCCTGCCAGCTCTTGGCTGGATCTGGGTTCTCTGCTGGCAGGACTCAGAGGCATCTGAGCTTTCCAGCTCTTGTGATTATCTACCAAGTAGAGTGAAAAATAATTTCTCAAAAGTTTGTAACTCAGTCAACCTTAGCAGCTCTTAATGGCTATCAAACACGACACAAAGACCACTTTGCAACAAAGACCAAGTCCTTTTTCCAAAACACACTTCAGCAGGACATTTAAAGGAAAGACCAGACACATTCCACATCAAAAGCAGCGTGGGCAGCAGGTCAAAGGAAGGGATTCTGCCTCTCTTCTTGGCTCTGGAGAGATCCCACCTGCAGAGCTGCCTCTAGCCCTCAGGTCCCCAGCACAGGAAAGTCAAGGATATGTTGGAGTGAGTCCAGAGGAGGCCACCAAGCTGATCAGAGGGATGGAGCACCCCTTTCCTATGAGGAAAGGCTGAGAGAATTGGGATTGTTCAGCCTGGAAAGGCTTCAGGGTGACCTCATTGCAGCCTTCCCATCCCTAAGGGAGTCTAAAAGGGAGATGGAGAGAGACTATTTGCAAGAGTATGGAGTTACAAAACAAGGGGGAATGGCTTCCACTGCCAGAGGGCAGGGCTGGATGGGATCTTGGGCAGGAACTGTTCCCTGTGAGGGTGGGCAGGCCCTGGCACAGGGTGCCCAGAGCAGCTGTGGCTGCCCCTGGATCCCCGGCAGTGCCCAAGGCCAGCTTGGACATTGGGGCTTGGAGCAATCAGTCTGAGAAATGACCAAACTGTGCAGAGTTATCTAGCAGGTAATGAATGCCCAGTTTAATCAATGCCCATTTCCCAACTGTCACCACCCTGAGAGACATGGGGGTTTCTGTGATGACAGGGTTTCTGTGCATCACACCATTTTTGTAGTAAGTAAAGGTAAGAACACAGCCTAGAATGCTGAAAAGATTTTGTTCATTCATTAGTGGACAGAACTCTATGGCTCCAAGACCACCAATTGCAACTGCTTTCATTAAATATAATAGAACAATTTTAAAGTTGCTCATACTATTGAACTTCTTTTAATTTGTTACTGAGGTGAGAGTTCTCTTCAGATGGCACCACTGAAACCTATCCTTTGGTTTAAGCAAAATATCCCCCTATAAACAACATAGATTTGCTCCTGGAAGCAAATTTAGATTGGAACTTTGGATACAAGATGCTGCTGTTGACAGTAAATGCTGCTGGTCCATTTTTCCTCTGTTAAAGTATTTTGAAAAACAGTCCTTTTGGAAGAACTATTACTACATAAAAATGCATTATATTAAGTGACTCATCACTGTTTATAATAGTAACTAAAAAGTGTTTTTCAGGCAGAACATTTTTATATATAAAATTCCACCAGCTTTATTGGAAATAAACCAGGCTTGAGCATTAGCAGTAGCCAAATATAGACTTGGAACAGTCTAAATATACAGCATTAAGGTTGATAAATAGAATAATTCTGCTGCCTTTGAGGTGACTGGAAACCCTGGGTAGAGAAATGTAATAAGTTATGAGATAATGCAATATACACCTGTTTGAAATTGTTAATGTGTTTGAAATGGCCACAAATTAGGGAAAATTTCCAGACTGCACACATAAAACACTTTTGCCAAGACTCCGATTAATTTAGAGGCAATATATTTTTTACAAAGGAGAAAAGATGTGTCAGAGCTTCCAGAGGGGAAAAAAACTACAACAAAATTGTTACAAATTGTAACTCCGTTCTTGTTCTACTTCTGTTCTAACATGATCTCTGTTCTACAGAAACTCTTAGGAGGGGGTAGGGGAATTTAAACTCATCTTTGGCCTTCTAAGTGTCTTGGGCAGCCACTATGTTTCATTTTATTCCCACACAATCAAGTTCAATCCAGTACTGTCAGTTTTACAAGTTTTCCAGGAACCTCAATTACCCACATTTTCTTCCTCTCCTAGATGAGAATTCAAACAAAACAGGAGAGAAACACTTGGTGACGAACTATTAATTCATAGAATGGTGACAGCTTGATGGTTTTGGATTTGATTCAAAAACATTTGGATCTTCTCTGAGCAGGTTGAGGGAAGAAAACCTGTTTTTATAAAACATGACTTGTCAATGGTAAAGGGCCCCACAAAGAGCTCCAAAGTGATCATATTTTTCAGTGCACATTTGTATTCTGCAGCTCATTCTGACCATGATCAAACTGGCATCTTTCCATGTTCTGTATTAGCTGGGGTTAATTTTTCCTGTAGTTTTTAAAATAAGGTGAGAGGCATTAAAGAGGCAGAATGCCTTGTAGAGAAGCACAGTGCTGTAAAAGAGAAGACGGGAACTTGCTAATTCTAATCCCTAGACAAATATATAATAAGATTAAAACAAAGATGAAAGTGCAAATAGCAGTCCTAAACCAACAACCCCAGATCCTTTGAAGCTATTCCAGCTGGCAACTTTGACTACACAAGTCATTTGCTGGGGTGATTTTACTTCACCAGCCCCAAAAAGGTGAATAAGGTAGCAGTTATGTCTCCTCCGACTGCAGGAAAGAAATAACTTCCTTTTTCCACCAAATCTCCTTCCAACCAATATGATATTGGAAACAAATAGCTTTAGAGATTGATTACCTTTAGGGTATTCATGGTTGTTCAATAAAAAGCAAAACCAAACAAACACACAACAATAAAACAAAGAAGTAAAGGATTCTCTTGGAGGAACATACATAGACAATAGAATTGACATAGACCATATTCCACAAGATTAGCATTTCTCAAAGAAGAAAACTGACTCAATTTCTCCATTAAGGACAACACAGAATCACAGACTGGTTGAGGTTGGATCTCTGGAGATTGTCTTGACCAACCCCACTTCCTAAGCAGGGTCAAGCAAAGCAAGTTGTCTGGGACCACGTCCAGATGGATTTTGAATATCTGCAAGGATGGAGACTGGCAACCTGTGCCAGTGCTCAGCATCCTCACAGAGGAAAAAACCCCAAATAACAACACAAATTACTTAAGCTTAGACAGAGCATCCTCCTCTTTTCTTCTCACTGGGCACCTTTGAAAAGGGCCTGGCTCTACTTTCATACAGTAATGAGATCCCCCAGCCCCACAGCCTTCTCTTCTCTTGGCTAAAATGTCCCAGCTCTCTGTCTTTCCACATATGAGAAATGCTTCTGTCCCTTTGTTATCTTAGAGGCCCACCACTGGCCTGATTCCAGTAGCTCCACATCTGGCTTTTATTGAAATCACAAAGCTGAAAAACTGAATTAAAGCTTTTATTGAAATGTCTTCATACTACAGGTATGATCAAAAGCCTGCAAATTTAATACCATGTAATGAAAACTGCTTTAACCATAAGGATATTGCACCAATCTCCATATAACTTTTGGCTACAAAGCAGAACCTAAAAGCTGTCTAAAACACATTCCCAGTACACAGAGCAAACAGCTGTGTAGTCCAAAAATGAAGAGCCCACTCAGCTGAAAGGCTTCCCTGCTCCCTTGCTTCTGACCCCAACAAAGGAAATGGAAAAGGTTGAGAAGTAACACCACAGAACCTTTTGGAATCAATACCTTTGGGCTTTGTGAGGGAACATCATAAACCTTGATTTTGCAGCCCGGTGGTGCAAAGATGTTTGACTTTTTCAGAGTAAGAAAGAAGTAAAAAGCCACTAAAAACAGTGTCAAGACCCATCAGACTGGGATCAGCCATGGGAGAGATGGAAGAACTAACAGATCAAAATATAAAAAACATTCCTTTGGAGAAGAAAGAATCCAAAGAACAAAAATATGTTCATTTTCCTTAGAGAGACTGCTCATAGACTAGAGGCTTAAAACCTTTTTTTTTTTTTTTTCTTTAATGTGCCTTCTTTCTATGATATTTAACTTCCATTTGCCTTATTGGTCAAATTTGCTTTTATTCTCCAAGTGCCTCTGATAGGACCAAGTCTTTGAGCTATTGCCCTGACTGTTTTGGGGTTTTTTTGCCTTACAAATTCTCAACTAAATACCTTAATTCCCATGTTCCTGCTTGCCCCCTTTTTTAGTTTGGATGCTAGATTTTATTGCCATTTTTTGATTAATTGTGATTTTAAATAATCTTCAGCAAGTCACAACTCCTTTTGTTATTTTGAAACAAGCAAGCTGCAACCCCAGAAATACACAGCATTAACACAGTTATGTTGAGCCACCCTAAAACCCAGCAGCTTGTCTCCAAGCAGAGGATGCACAGCCATTGGTACAAAAACATGGCACACATGGACTAATGATCTCCTAGAGCCACCATCCCATTTTATAACAATTATCTGTATTTTCCTCTTTTTGCAGTATCTTGAGTGTGACATTGAATATGTGACAAACTACTCAACAGAATGGAAATTGCTGTCACCAAGGAAGAACCAAAATGCTGAGAGTTAAAAATCCTCAATTCCCCACTACCTGATTTCCACCATAGATTTTTAAAAGAACTGATAAATAAAAGCATAGGATTGAAGAGAATTTGTTTTGGCTTAGGTTTTGGTTTATTGGTTTTGTTGTTTTTTTTTTAATATAAACCTGTCAAGTCTGGAGTAGAATAATCTCATCGAAGAAAAACAACTGCAGACATTAATTTAAAATGGTGAAATCCAGCCTGTGTGACCACAAGCCCATTATCCTGTTTGTTTGGATACAAATTTGGAGGAAGGATTAAAAGAGAAATGAAGGTGCACTGAAAAGGAAGGAAAACAGTTACAGATTTATCAGACAACAGCCTAGACTGGTTTTCAAATCTCTTCAATAGAAAAAAGCTGAAATTCATCTCATCTATTCTGATTTTAATAAAACATTGAATACAGTGCTGCACTGAAAAGTTTAAGACACAAGAAGTTGGGCTATTCTAAGAGCAGCCTCAGAGGACAATCATATGGAATTACTCACTTCAAAATCTGGGTATGTGTCAAGGTAAAAGTCCTTTACTAATTCATTTACTCTCAGTGCTGTCTGTAGGCTTTGTCTAAACTCACATAACAAAGATGAACAGGATGATTTCTTCTGACAGGTGACTAAGAGTTTTTAACATCTAAGGCTCAAACATCAAGCATTTAGATGGATGAATTTGGGAAGAAGAACCATCTTGGGAATTAACCTTTACCCATCCACCTCTACTCCCAAAGAAGTTCTGTAATAATACCTATGTAACTAATCAATCAACTTATTAAAATTATGGAGGAGGTTATTGGTCCCCCAAGAAGAATCAGGTGAAGTATTCCCTATGACCTGGGCAAGGAAGTATTCCTATCTACATAGGAAGTCCTTTCTCTGAAACATATATAAGTCTGGTCATGTATTTGCAAGAAAAGCAAGAAATAGATATCTAAAAATTAAAAACTGATGCTGAGAAGAGATATCAGCATAATCAGGTAAGTGCAGACGTGACCACAGGAAAAAAAAAAAACTGAAAGAGATCAACTTGTTTAGCTTGGTAAAACAAAAGCTAAGAAAGGATGTGGTTGCTTTCTAAGCCATGGATAAAGCAAGATGCAAAGAGGGAAAGAACTACTCATAAAAAAAGGGAATTGCTGGCACAAAATCAAAAGTCTGCAAACTCATAGCAAAGAACAGTTGGCAGGATGTCAGAAGAGCATTTCAAAGCCTTAGAGGATAGCTTTCCTTATTATTTTTACAATTAAAATTTAATTATTTGAATGTCAACATTTAAGATTAAATTGTGACTGATACAGGAAAGGACTGGACTTGATCTAAATTATGTTTTCTTGTGTTGTGCTTTCATACAAGGATTACCCTTCCTCAGCCCACGTCACCATTCAACCTCATTCTTCCCCTTATCCATCTTCAAATACAATCATATTACTCTCCACATCCCCTCAAGCCCTTTGTCTCAACCAACTCCCCCTGTCACTGTCCCTTCCCCTAATTCTAAAAATAACACTCCAAGGCAGGCATCAGACAGGCAAAGTTTCAGCCCAGGCATTTGTAGAGCTTACAGGACTCGGAGTCCTTTTGCTGAACACACCCTTCTTTGTAAAAGGTAATTGGAGAGGTCAGAAGAAAGCACTTTCCCTTGCTGAAATCTTCCCAAAAACTGAATTCTTGTAATGTGGACATAAGCCTGCTGGTTCTAGACAGGTTTTTATTAGCACTGACAGGAAGAATTGGGAAGGTGCTTCACTCTACTTTTGACTGTGTTATTCCCATCAGAATGAGCCACAAGGAGGGCTTGCACACACATCTGGCCTCACTTGTGTGAGGCAGCCACTGATGCTTAGCCTGAAGCAGTTCAGCCTCAATTGCCAGCCTGTCTCAATGGAAGTGGATCCATTTTTGTCACAGGAAATGCATGCCATGTTGTGCAAAATTATTCCACTCCCATTACAGTTTAGCCAGAAAAATTCTCCATTGCAAGATTCGTGTCTATTTTTGGGTGCAACCTAAATATTGGATGCCAAGTCACAGAGAGGTCACTATGCTCTGAATGTGGAAATATCTCACAGGCCTTTTGTGTGGCACAATGGCCAACACAAGCAAACAAAAGAACTGGAGCAACCCAGGGCTACATCACAATCCCAGAAATCAGTCAGGGAACCACTGCTTACTTTAGTAACTGCTCATGCTTTTGTCTCTCGTGCAGCAGCGTACCCAGCTTTTCACTTAACTGCCATTTATGCCATGCTGCAGAAAGACACAATAAAATACTGTAAAAGATACAATTACAGTTTACTCTACTGCTCTTATGGCCATACACAGAGCTATTTATAGCTCTAACCCAAATAGAAAATATAAAAGCACAAACGGGTCTCATGCCTCCGCATGTGTAAAACCATTCAAGCCTATTGCTTAATTCAGTAGCAAAAACAGAACAAAAATAAAGAAATCAAGCCAATTTTTGAAAATACATCCAATTTTTGGAAATTCAATTACATTTTTGTATATGCATATCTTTTTCTAGCCTACATGTACTGAAAATTGTAATCACATCCTCAATTCAAAAAAACCAACAAAATAAAAAATAGGTCTTTTTAAGTTCTGCTAAAATTATGATTTTGAAATACTTTTCAGTGCTTTGAATGATAACTAAGAAGTTGCTCCTAGCGCATTTTAAATATGTTACTTTCTTTTTGTTACGTTTATATTCTTAGGGAGCCATACAATCACCCCTCTTCAAAAGCTCAAAGGGTCATGTATGTTTATATCTTTAATTCCAAATGAATCAGGCTGAAAGCCCTTACAGACTGCATTTAGTCATCATCCAAAATTAAATTTTTAATTTTTTTAACTGAAATTTCTAATGGTAGATACATATATATGTATGCAGTTAATTCTTCAGCTCAAATGTCACCTGAATGATCAGCACCAAATTGACCAACATGACCAAAATGACCAACATGATTCTGGTTTCAAGGGTAGATGGATTTTTACAGTCTCTGCCTCTTCTCCCTTACTCAGCTCAATTAATGTAAAGCCTTTGGACTTTCCACATAAGCCATGTCTATGATTGCCCATCTCTGATTATTAGAAGCCAAAGAAATAAAATTGCCAAAGATGACATCTGGGATTTATTTTGCCCACTATCAAAAGCTGCTCATGTTGCAAATGTCTCATGTTACATGTTTAAAAATTCATCTGAATGACTGAAATACAGCAAGATTTACTGAGACACATTACAGTTGCTCTGATCATGGAGATTAAGAATACTTGGGCATTTTTATTATTATTTGGTGCTTTAATATGGTGATAACCTGAGTTTCCACATCTTGCTCAACTGGAACAAAGAAATGAGTTGTGACAATTTTTTGAGGGTTTTTGTTTGATTATANGTGTGTCATCACTATTATTAATTTTGCAATTATGAATGACTCTCCAACCAAAATTACACCCCTGAGACACTGTCAGGGTCCTTGCAGACACCGAGTCAAGATATTGCCAAAACACTTTTTATCTCCCCATTACAAAGGTTCTAACATAACTTTTTTGTTTTTCAGATCCTCAAGTAATCAATTATATTCCCAAAGCATCCAATGCATTAGGTACAGATCCTTCTTTACATACTGCCAACTACTGTTTTCCTACTCTACAGTGCCTGAAGGAAGGACACCAACTCTTCTGCTTTTGCAAGGCCTGGGTATTCCACACACCCCTCTTTGAATAGTGAGAAACCCACAACATCTGCAACCCTCTGCTGCTACAGAGAACGGAATTTAAAACTAATCATGACTGATTAAATACTAGGAAAAGCAACGTGTAAATCAAATCTGGTCAACACAAATAAGGGAAGGCATGATGAATTAATTGCGTACTGAAGAGCAAATTTGGAATTTTTCTAGGAGGGAAAGTTTACCAAAATTCATTACCTGAAAATTCAAGAGTTATAAACCAAAGTGTTATATAGTTGAATGTATATTTGATTATCCAAAGAAGCTGTTGAAGCTACCCTTACATCAATGTTCTAAAGGGGGCTGGGCATTTACATATATTTAAAGGTACAATAAAGATTTCAAAGGTGAAAATAAACATAATAGCTACAGATTTAGGACAGCCTCTAATAATTGTAAACTAGAATAAAAAACAGCAGGAAGCAGATTACTCCATGTCTGTCTAACCTGAGTTCTTACATTTCCTGTAGAAACATCTGGAGTAGCTCTTACCAGACAGAGTACTGGCCTGACCCAACAGTGGTTAGTTACTGTTATGCACACCAAGGAATTTGACAGTCTGCAGGCAAAACATCTCAAAACTTCATAAAAAATAAAAAGATGACTCATAAGACCTATGAAAAATAGATACAAGACAACTGAATCTTGGAAAAGTAACACAGCAACACCCAGCAGTTAGGCCTGTAGACATAGCCCACCTTGCAGTTCTGCACTGTGATCACAGGAAGGTATTTTCTCCTGCAAAATCACTCATCACACTACTGAGAAGAAACCAGCTTGGTCAGAGTCCCAGAAGATTATTATTCTACATTCGCAAAACCTATGGATTGCTTGGAAAGTGAGATGAGCACTACAAGTCACATTTCCTGAAGAGGTGCTGGATATGGAATTACAGCAATTCCACCACAGGGTTACCTTCATCATTGCAAACCAGCATCTTGACTCAACAAACAATTCCCCCTCAATGAAAGAAAATCTCAGGAATGTCAGGACAGGGATTAAAAAAAAATTTTAAAAAATAAAATCACGGACTCTACCCAGTGTATCTTAGAACCACCCATTGATTAGAGACTTGCATGGACTTTTATCATGCCCCTACTTAGCTCTCTGAAAACAATGGCTTGGCTTGCAAGGTATTTAGTTTTCCCTTACACCTTTGCCTTCAGTTGTGTCTGAAGGTCCTTAATGTTTACAGTGGAAAAAAAAATCTCTTTTGTCATCCAACGACAGTATTTCAGCCAAAGAGATTCTTGGCTTTAGAAAACACATAAAAGAAACTGAAATTTCCTCCAGGTGCCATGAATTGACACCTGTTTTCCTGCAAATGCTGTCAGTATGTTCTGGACTGAGCAGCCTAGTGCAGACACAAGGCCACATGCCTGGAAGGGAAATTGTGAAAGGAAGAAGCACTTACCACGAGGACAGCGCTCAAGCGGTCACTTTGGACCTGCTGCACTTGGATGCAGGGTCCTGGCACCTGTAACCTTGAGCCACTAGGAACATTCCCAGCATCTCCATTTGGGATGCTGCTGTTACCAGGCCCAAGACCTACAGATGCCCTGTACAAGTAGGTGTGGGTGAGTTTACCCACTCCGGTGACCTCCAGCATGTCCGGTGGGAGGTGGGAGCCAGGAAGCATGTGCACACTGTAGCAATACTTTTTATAATCATCAGCTGGGCAGCAGCAGCCATTGCAGCAGCAAGTCCGGCACCGGCACAGCCGGATGATGGCGAGGAAGAAGATGAACGCCGCAAAGATGAAGGAGACGCAGGCCAGGGAAACAATCAAGTAGATGTTGGTAGCATTGAGCAGCGGTGGTGGCTCCCCGCTGTCATCGAAGTCTGGCAGCGCCTGGGGCAGGGTGTCAGCCAGCAGGATGCCCACAGTCACGGTGGAGGAGAGCGGTGGATCCCCGTGGTCCCGCACCACCACCACCACCTTGTGCTTGAGGAAATCGGTGGAGCGCAAGGAGCGCGTGGTGCGCAGCTCACCGGTGTGCGGCGACAGCTGGAACAGGGTGGAGTCGGAGGAGTGGGCGAGGTGGTAGGAAAGCCAGGCATTCTGTGCGTTGTCCTCGTCATCCGCCACCACTTTGGTCACCAGGTAGTCCTCGTCAGCCAGGCGGGGCACAACTTCCACAGCTACTGAGCCATTCTGGCTGGTGGGGTACAGGATGGCTGGGGCGTTGTCATTCTGGTCTGAGATGTAAACATTCACTCTTATGGCAGCGCTCAAGGCTGGTGACCCGTTGTCCTTGGCTTCCACTTGGAAGTGGAAGCTCCTAAGCTGCTCAAAATCAAAGGCACATTTTGCATAGATGCTCCCATTGTCCAAGTTCATAGACAAAAAGCTGGTCAGGGCACTGCCTGCAACTGTGGAATTCCTGAGCACGTAAGAGACCCGTCCATTCTCCCCTGTATCGGGGTCAGATGCCGAGACCTGGTAGAGAAAAGCACCGAGTGGATTGTTCTCCTCCACAAACACATCGAGAGCATCAGTACTGAAGACAGGGGCGTTATCATTGACGTCAGAAATCTGCACCCAAACAGTCTTCTGAGTGCTGAGAGGAGGAGAACCCAAGTCCGTGGCAGTAATAGTGATGTTGTACTCGCTGATCAGCTCTCGGTCCAGAAGCTCACTGGTGACAAGGCTGTAGTAGTTTTGAAGGGAAGGCTTTAACTGGAAGGGAAGGTTTTCAGAGATCTGGCAGTTTACTTTCCCATTCTCCCCAGGGTCCTTATCCAAAATACTCAGCAGAGCTATCACTGTGCCAGGAACAGCATCCTCAGGAATGGGACTGGAAAGGGACGTAATTGTAATCTCTGGGCCATGATTGTTCACATCTGTGATTTCCACCAGCAGCTTAGCTGTGCTGGACATGCCAAATGCCCCGTTATCCCTTGCCTCAATAAGCATCTCGAGAAGGGGTCTCTGAACAGCTAAAACGCCATTGACTGTCACCTCCCCAGTGTGTGGGTGAATTGAGAACATTCGCTGTAAGTCAGCAGAAGTTGTATTGCTAAAGGAATACCTGACCTCTCCATTTGGACCTTCATCCAAGTCCGTGGCATGCACCTGGACTACCAAAGTGCCACTGGGGGAGTTTTCCAAGATACTCGCCCTGTAGACCGAGTGCTCAAATTCTGGTGCATTGTCATTGGTATCCAGCACAGCCACAATGACCGGGACATCACCAGACTTTGGAGGGTTCCCACCATCTTTGGCTGTAAGCACAAGTCTGTGAGTGGCTTGCTGCTCCCTGTCTAAGGCTTTCTTCAGCACCAATTCAGGATATTTACTCCCATCCCCGCGTATCTGCATTTCCAAAGAGAAATGTTCATTGGGGCTCAGAGTGTAATTCTGGACACTGTTAGCACCTTCATCAAGATCTTGGGCGCTGGGGAGTGTAAACCGTGCCCCAGGTGACAGGAACTCAGGCATGTTTATATGATATTCACTTAAGGGAAAGCTGGGGGAGTTGTCATTTATGTCCAAGACTTTGAATTCCATCCTATAAAGCTCTAGAGGGTTTTCTAACACGAGTTCGTAATTCAGAAGACAGACAGACTTTAATTCACAAAGCTGTTCTCTGTCTATGGGCTCGTTAACAGACAATGCCCCTGTGCTGGCATTTATATTAAAATATTGCTTACTTGAACCGGTGATCATGCGAAATTTCCGAGCTGAAAGTGTAGCTGCATCTATTCCTAAATCCTTTGCTATGTTCCCAACAGACGCTCCACGCTCTGTTTCCTCGGCGATGGAATACACTATTTGCCCGTCCGCGGTGCAGCAAATAAGGCAGAAAACCATTAAATAGCCCCGCATGCTTCCTCCCCTGGTTCAGCTCCCCGCAGACCGGCTCAGCAGGAACATAATCCAGAATTTCAGCGAACGCCCCAAGTTCCCGGCGCGAAGCGAACGCGCACCGGGGCGCACCGGCGGCGAAGCCAAGAGTCCGGTGCAGGCGCGGGAGGCTCCGCGGCGGCTCCGCTCCCC
>WEIU01009198.1:838-36035 GCA_013389925.1 Aegithalos caudatus
CTCCAAGGTCTAGTGCATGGACGGTGGTTGGTGGACACAACAAAGCCCCCTCCCCAATTTAGCTTGATTTGTTCTTGTTGTTGCAATGATGTTGGAATGTGTACATGTTCTCATTTTATTGGGTTTGACTTGTACCCACCCCCTTGGAATGGAACTGGTAAAAACCCCCCCAGGACCCAGGGTCGGGGCCTTTTCTCGCTCTCTGGGGAAACTTCGAACCTGGGTCCAGGGAACTCCCCTGTGTACCTCAAAATAAAGAACTACTCCCAAAACCCACGAGAAGCGAAAGAGGTCACTCCTTCTGTTCACGGCCTTACAGCTGAGAAAGATCGGTGCTGCAGATTGACCCACACAAAGGTACTGTTGTGACGCAGCCAGGGCTGCTGGGTGCACAGCCAGAGGGGCTGCACCAGAGAGACAGAGCTGCAAGATACAACACTGTATATCTGTAATATTAGACTTCTAGTATTGTTTTTGCAGCTTAAAGGAATTGAGCAAAACAAATTCAATTGTTTTATTGAAATATGCTCAGTTCATATTTAATATCACCTTCTTGGTTTCATAAGAGAAACATCAAATACATTTTTGTGTATACATGTGACCAATTTAGGAAGCCTATGCTTCTCAAGGTCATTTTCAGTTTTCCCTTTATTTTATGTTACTTTTATTTATTTATTATAGTTTTTTTAAATACATATATTTTGTCTAACAATTACTGTATGTCATAATTGTCTTTTCTTTATTTGGGTACTTATAATTTACTGATAGGGAATTACAGATGGCATAAAGTAGATCCAGATTTTTCTTCTTGATTCTTTCTTCTAGCTTCATTACTTGGTATTTCAGGAAACTGTCATCTGGGGAATGCCGTAAGATAACCTGCTTCTTTTCTCTGTTTGTGAATCTTTCAAGGTTTAAACATAAGTGACTGTGGTTGTGCTTATGGGTTCTACTTACTAAGTAAAAAGCCAGGTAAAGAGACAGTTTGTGGACATACTTAAAGGAAATATTTTTCATGCTTGTAACTATCATTGGATGGCAGTATTCTGTGACCTACATGCTCCTTGTGATTCCTATTATCTTATTCAAACAGACATAGAACAATATAATTTCAAGGATAATATAATGTGAAATGTTCTCCAGATGAATTTAACAACTCTTTTCAGATTTATCATTGGTATCTTCTAGCTATGCCAGCGCTAACTTGGGACACCAAGCATTGTAGTAATATTTCGCTCTTTTATTGTTCAGAAATGTAAGTTACTTTGTAAACAAATTAAACCACCCACCAACATTTTACTAAATTTTGACATACCAATCTGTTCTATTTTGTGAGCACCATAACCCTCAGCTACGGCAGTAGTCCTCTTCCATTGTTATGCTTCTAAGCTTTCAAGTACCAGGTGTGCAATAAATATTTTTTCCATCTATTTCAGATTCTTCAACATTTTTCATAGGCTGTTTTACTACCTGTATATTGACAATTGATGGAGAGACGGGAAGACTGATTCAGTGATCAGAATTCGATTTTACTCAGATTTAACCAAAGCTTATATACTATTTCAGGAAGGTTAATAATTTTCTATTACAAAATCAGGTTAAGAATTATACAGACAACTCATACATTTTTCAGCACCTCTTGCTTACAGAAGTCTTGATTGAATCACTTGTTGTCCTGTAAGAAGGTTTAATCCCATTTTCTGTAATCTCAAAGTTCTGTTTGGTCCTGACATGGCATCCTGTTCATCAGATCACCCATGCTGAGCAGGTCTGTCTCACTCTCTGTCTTGTGTATTGCCACACCTGTACATAAAAAAAAAAAATCAATCCTCTTTCAATACATAAATAATGAGGCTTTTTAAGAACTAAATCTATTTTATGGTATTGATACAAATTTCAGAACCTTAATATTTCCACAGAAGAGGAAATTTTTAACAATAAAAAGAAATATGATAGAAGGAAAAATATTTAAATGTGGAAGACTAAAATATGAACAAATCTTTCAAATTTATATATTACATGTGGTTTTAGATATTTATTTTTCTATATTTATGATTGTAGGTATTTAACTTTGGACAAGTTGATGCATATTAGGATATTTGGATTATAAACCTTGATGAACCCCAGGGAAGGATTAGATTTTATATTAGGAAAAATTTATTCACAAAAGTGTTATCAAGCATTGTAAAAGGCTGCTCAGGGATATGGTTGAGGCACCATCCCTGGACATACTTAAAAGATGTGTCGATGTGACCCTCTGGGACATGATTTAGTGGTAAATTTGGCAGTGCTGGGCTAATGCTTGGATTTCGTGGTCTTAAGGGTGTTTTGCAAAGTAAATTATTCTACACATAGTAGTAGTAGTATAGAAGTGCTCTGAATAAAAAACATCTTAGGGATAACATTTTTGAAAAGGATGTGCTTCTTACCCAATAAAGTCCTTTCTGGTAGATGACTACTCAGCATTTCACCATGTGACCTCAGAGTGTTTAGATTAATGTACAGAACCATGTCTTTATGCTTTCCACAACAGTAATCATGATAGCTCATATGATAGTTTATGCAAAGCTCCAATATTTTTCTTCCATAGTATTTGCTCTTTTTTACACTCTCAGAACTAAGAACTTATCCAGAAGACATGTTAGATCAAAAGATCAGCTACAGTTTTTTTCTGAATCCTATAGCCCTCTAGTAATATTCATCTCTGCATGTATTTGACTTAACAAATTCACTGTATTAAAGGCCTGAATACAGGTCTGATAGCCACAAACCCCAGAAGGAAAATTTTGGCTCTTGAAGACTGATCACCCATGAGTTGGTGTGTCTCACTCTAGTGTTTAAAGCAAGTTTCTGGGCATAATATTTTCACAGAAACACTATGGACACTTATAATGCTTCTAACCATAATTTGAAGCCAAATGGTGCCATACTTTTGAATTTTTTGTGGCTATAGCTCCTAGTACTCCTAGTTATGAAATTTGTATATGTGTGCTTTCCATCCTTATTTAATCCATAAAGGAACAAAAAATACATTGCTACATGCTTATCAATTCATAGCTCAGACAAAAATACTTGTATAATTTCATTATTACTAATCTGTGCTTGAAACCATTGGGAATTTTAACTATTGTCAAATCACATTTTGCATTCTGGTTGGGCTTTGTTGCATTTTCATATTGAAGTTCTTTACCCAGTCCCCAGTGGTTTAAGTCCAGGCTGCTGCATTGCAGAGTAGTCTTGAGCTGTTTGTTGTGTATGTATAAGCACTTGCACATATGACAAGCCAGATCAGAAAACCAAACTATTCTGAAAAGAATCAGTTTCACAATCTCAGAAGCTGCATATCTTGCTGGAGCTCAAAGAAATGCAATAAATGCCAACCTGGGGACAGAAGGTAGGACTGTCCTTTTTTACAAATGCTTAAATTGAGTTATAGTTAAGTAGAAGTTCTTAGTAAAATTACAACTTAAGTTACTATGACTAGGTAGTGGGACACATTCCAAAACTGACCAGACTTCCCCACGCTAATGCATATTTATATCTACACGTCTCAAAAATTCAAATTTCAGGGCTTGGTGGTATTTTAGTCTTGTTCGGTGTATATGGTTTATCATGTTATATGAGGAATGTTAACTTCATGTATATAAGTGTTATGTCTTTTCTGAAATATCTGCTACCTTAATGTCCTTTATGTCACATCTATATTTGTGTAGGTGTCTGTTTCCATGCATATGTAAAAATAACTTTTTGTACCTCTACTGGCTATACTTCTGTGGATTTGATGATCATTCCATGCAAAACCTTTAAGTGAGACTTGTTTTGGTGTGTTCCCTATTACAACAGCTGTGCTTAACATAAGAGCTATGCAGTCTCTTTAGGGAGTATAGCAGTTAAAAACACAATGCCCATGTCAACGTCTTATATTCCAAGGGAAAAACAAACTATAACAACACAAAACACTAAAAAGACAATTTATAATTGTCTACAATTGTTTAGTTACAGTATCACTTTAAGAAATAAAACATTAATATAGTATGTACTTACAAATATTTAATACCAACACAACAAATAAACTAATGATTTTTCAATTGACCCTAGATTTGGCCCATGCTGTTAATTAGACTAATTAATTTACCACAGGGCCATCAGACAAGTACCACTTATACATGTCATTTCACATACTGAAGAAATTGTTTTCTTTATATCAGCTCTCATAGAAATCCAAAATTAATTTCCTCTAAGTATTTTACTTCAAAGGGTTCAAGATAAGCTGTCATCTCTTCTAAAAACAGGTAAAACTATACTTAGGAGTTTTTGCTCATCTTTCTAATTTTTAAATTTAGACAGACTTGCGGTAATTGTTATTTAAATAAATACTGATAATAAAAGAATTTAGTCTAGAAAAACCTTATTTTACTGTGTTTTTTTGGGGAAGGTTTCATTTTATATGTTTCCTATATACCATTCAAATCATTAAATCAAAATTCTAGTTTTCTTTTCAGACAAAAAAAAGTTATTAGGAAGTAGAGGTTCTTTTTTCCATTTCCTACTTTGCCGTCATTTAAATTTTAGCAACAGCACCTGCCAGTGTTCCTAATGTTACTCATGCTGCTTTTTTTCCCTTTGCCTCTTTCTAGGCTAGTAGACATAATACATCACTCTGTAAATTTGTCACTGAGTAGGATAGGATTTAAAGTGGCTTCAGACCAAAGAGAATGACAGTTTAATAGGGAAAGTATAAGCTGCACACACAAGCAAAGCTAAACAAGGAATTCATTCACCACTTCCCATCGGCAGGCAGGTGTTCAGCCAACTCCGGGAAACTAGGGTTCCATCACACATAACAATGACTTGGGAAGAGAAATGTCATAACTAAGGGTGTTTTCCCCTTCTCCTACTTCCCTCAACCTTCACTGCTGAGCATGATGCTATACAGCACAGAATTTCCCTTTGAAGAGTTAGGATCAGATATCCTGGATGTGTCTCCTCCCAACATATTTTGTGCCCCAAGTCTACTTTCTGATGGTGTCATCTGAGAAACAGGAAAGACCTTTATGCTGCAGAATGTTGTTTCCTTTTTACTTCCACTGTGTCCTACAGTTTCTGAAAAAAACACAAAACAGTGTTATGGCTGGTTTGAAATGAGTCATTTGGTCTGCCTAATTCCTCAAGTATAATTTTGTAGAGAGTTCAAGAGTGTTTGGACAGTGCCCTCAAGCAGATGGTGTGAATATTGGGGTTGTGTTTTGCAGGGCCAAGAGCTGGATTTGATGATTCTTGTGGGTCCCTTCCAATTCAGGATATTCTATGATTCTGTGATTCTAATAGCTTTATGCCAGACTACAGTAGCTTGGAAGTTTATTTACCTTGAAGTTATTTCCAGAAAAGAAAAGATTTACGCACCTTTTTGGCCATGATTCCTGATCTGCAACTGAGAAATGTGTTTATTATTTCACTTCCTATTTTTGTAGGTATCAGAAAAATAGTTTTTCATCTGTGCTTAAATTGGTTGCAAAGCTTTTGTCATCTCTGAGATGTGAGTCTTCGAGACAATAAAAAATCTTTTACACATAAACAACTTCATATAATTTTGTGAAATAAAAGGAAATGGTCAAATGTCTCCACTTCATATTGATTCATTCACTATGAAAAAAATGTAGGATACAATTCTTAGAAATAGAAATGTGAGGCATAACTACACCTAGTTGCTAATGGGATGAAAGGCTGAAAATACAATAGAAGGCTTTACAGCAACCTTGGATGTACAGGCAGATAAAATGAAACAACTATAGAAATATTCTGCACTTAACAAATTCTTATGTTTAAAAAAAAAAAAAAAATCTGAAGAATTGCACTTATTACCTGTGCTTTTTCTAGAGTAATAATGTATATAAAAAAGTAGATCTAACTTCGGGAAATGCAAAGCATACAAAAAAGAAAAGTAACATAGTACAAGTAGAGAAAACAGAAAGAATTATGCTTTCATAGTCAAAAAAAATCTACAGTACGATAAGGAGGAGCTATGAAATGGTTGAATTCTTTGATTAAAATCACAAAGTTGACAAAGGAAAAAATGAAATTATATTGAACTAGTCTGCAAAATAAATATAAGTTAAAGCACATATAAATTAAAAGGTATTTAGAATCTTTCTGTTAAAACAATGTAATTATGGTGATAGTCAAAACAGGAATAAATGTTGCCCATTTTCTGGGATTTACTGTCTTTAACACTGGCATTCAAGATCCACATTCAGCTATTTTTAAAACTGACCAAGGGAAAAAAATGGTGGGATTTTTTTTGCTTTATTTGACCAGGACTTGGAAGAGATGCGCTCAATACTGATTTGAAATGTTTCTTCAACAATCTGAGACTTTAAAAAATGGGGATGGTGCTGTTGACCTACCTGATAAGAATGTATGAAGCATTTGCACAGTGGTTTAGATTTTGATTAATACTAAGAACTACCTTCAATGAAACCAAATAATGCTGAATACAAATAAATGTATGGGTGACAAAACAAGGTCTTTTCTCCCATGAAAGAAACCCACTATCACAATAATTGGCTGTAACTGCCCGTGGCTGTCCACTGGCTAGCCCCGCCACAGCAGACCACAGTCACAGACTGGCACTGGAGCCACTGTCCGCACAGTGGGTTCTTATACCAGTGAGGCAGAGGCGAAGTGTGGTTAAGGCAAAAGGAGAAAGGAGGACTCTGTCGAGGTGAAGCAGGCTGGAGGTTTATTCCCAGGAGAAAACTGACCAGACAGAGCATAGAACCTGGGTGCACACAGCTTATAAACGGGGGAGGATCACAGGGGTGGGGGTTACACAGATCCAATGAGAGGGTGGGTTAGGGGTGGCTCTGCAGAAAACTGACAACCTGTCAGCCAACAGGGGACAAGGGGAGGGGGAGTTCTTGGGCTTCTGCCAATCACTCGATGCTCTCCCTGGATCTTTCCAGAACACAGGGAGAGGCCTGACCTTGACTGACAGGGAGAATGGGGTAGGGGTTGACAGGACTGACAGGGGAAAAGTTTGGGAGAAACCAACTGTGGGAATAGGAAAGGGGCACATGGAACAAACCATCAGGGGACATATTAAAAACAACAACTTACAGAAATCAATAGGCAAAAATAACTTAAACTATGGCAAAACAAAATAATTCTGCACCACCACAATTGACCAGGAAGCAAGTGTCGTATTCACAGTAGTGCAGATGGTAAATTATATGTAAATCCCACAATAGAAAGTGTATAAGTTTCAAAGAGGTTGCTTTATCAGTGATAGACTGAAAACATCAGATTTAAAGAGAACAGTACAATCTGGTGTTTTAATTCCTCTTGAAGTTTAGAGCTTTGTTATAAAGATTCTCAACTCTCTGAGATTATTTTATGATAATGAAATCACGTAGCTAATTTCTGAATTATATAATGAATAAAGTGATGTATAAATAGCATTTTTCATTATCTAATTCCTTTGTCTTCAATCACAAGTGACAAATATTCTATCTTAAATCTTTTTATCCATTATCATTTCTCTCTACTTGTAATATAAATAAAGCTGCAAAGAACTGAAATGACACAAGGGAATACTGAGAAAAGCTAAATGAGTGAGGAAATCTGTGTTGCTTTAAAGCATATCTGAGGGAAGTCTTGGGTGTTTCCATGGTTATATTCTGTTCTGTCATCGCTTATGGAAATTCAGTAGATGAGTTACATTTATGTTAATAGGATATTAGCATAAACAACTGTTCAAATTATATGTTATATTACTGTGGTCTGCAAGGAGAGAAAACACAAAGGATAAAAAGGAACAGAAGTTCTGAGACATCTGGGGACTCTGAAGCAAAAGAAGGGTTTTGCTAAGGTCTACTATTTTGCATGCATAGAGGTTAATCCTAGTAATTTACTACATTTTATTGTCTCAAAAATATAGAAAAAATCCTCCAAAACACATATCAGAAAATGAGATGAGGAAGCTTAGAAGATTTAATAATTATAGGCACATTATTTGCATGAATAAAAGGACAGTAACACATTATGAAATAACCAGATAATTCAGTTGGGGTTTTTTGTCTTCTTCTTCATTAAACTGCTGTAAGAACTTGTGCTTCAAAAAATAATTTATTTCACTTTTAGGATATAAACAGAGGAAAGAAGGGAAAATAATCTTTTCTTAAAACCAAAATAAACTTATCAGACATTCTAGAAAGGACAGGTGGCAAAATATAACAAGAGTAAAGCAGCCCCTAAAACACAGGGTCTGAGACTTTTTGAGTCAAGATCAGAGAATAAATAACAGCACAGTGTTGTGGTAAGGACCTATCATAAACCTCCACAAAAGAAAGCAATTGATGAGGCTTTTGTACAGAACTTCAGAAGTCTCACAATTTCAAAACCTGGTTTTTATATGAGTTGTCAAACATAGGGTAATCTCCTGGAAAGAAAATACTGTACGAGGAGTTCAAGAGGTTTGTAGATTATGGTGGTGATTATCTCCCAAGGCAAGGGCTAGAGAACTTAACTACTCTAAAGTGCTACTTGTCCTGGTGCTGACAAATTAGGACTTCCAAACTATGGACTGAATTCAGGATCTAGAGGAGGGATCTGGGAAAATAAGCAGTATCACTTGGACTCTGGACTTATTCCTAAGAGCAGCTTTCAGTTTACTTAAGGAATTACAAGTCAAATACACTGAGAAATCACCATGAAGTCAAAAGGTGCCTATGAAAGATGGCCTATAATATTTAAAGAGAGAGAGGAAAATAATAAGCAAACTATTTCAGGAAGACAAAGGATTTCCCCAGAAAGTAACCCCTGCTATATAAAGAGCTTCAAAGAACTGAAAGCTGTCCAAGAATTGGAAACAACTATAAGCAATAAAGAAGAAGCATGAAATTGCTGCTTGGACAAAATTATTGTTTGACACTTTTGCATGAAATCAGAAGAGCCAAAGACTTACTGAAGTTAAAATAAGAAAATGTCATGAAATGTAATGAGGAAAAAATGTTCAAGATAGGCACAGGAAAAGAAAATTCAAGGAAGAGATGGATCTGTTGCTAAAGAGGGGGGAGAAGTTAGTGGTAGACGAGTTAGTGGTAGACGATGCTGGAAAAGCTGAACTACTCCATGCCTTTTCTTTTTCCTGTTTTCAGAGATAAGTCTGATCACAGAAGTGAAAAGCAAAAAGTTAGGGATGCATTCATGTCCATGAGGTAACCTAGAATTCAATTGAAACTGCAGAAAAAGTATTCTGGTGTGTTTGTGAGGCATATGTGTAGCATCTATAAAGAAATAATAGCATATGTGTAGCATCTATAAAGAAATCATGGCAAATGAAGAAGGTCTCATGTAATCAGAAATTATATTGGACTCAGCTATCCTTAAGTTACACAAAAGAGAGAATTCAGGGACCTCTCAACAAGTCAGCTTCCCCTCAGTCCTGGAAATATCAAAGCTTCTCATGGAGCTCATTTGCAGGCTTGTGAAGTAAAAGAAGGAAATTAAGAAGATTGTATGTGGATTTACCAGGAAAATAAATGTTTGACCAACTTTATTGCATTTTATGGTGAAAAGACTATGTGTGCAGATGAGAAGGATTTGGTAGCCTCTACTCCAGTAAGGCTTTTTTCCCCTGCAGTGAAAAATACGAAAATATATTTTATTATCTATGATTTTTTTTCTGTTTGTTTGCTTTTCCATATACCATATAAGCAATTCAAAGCATATTTGTGAGAGAAATAATAATTTTACCTTTCTTTCTTGGTCATTTGAACCTCAGTTCCTTACTTTCAGATAAAATATTTTCACTGCAGAAACAAATATTTGCAGATTTATAATTAAACTGAGAATTTGATATGTTCATAACTAACCACATATCACTTGTCAAATTAAGCATATTCTTATATCTTTATGAATTATTAAAAACTATTAGCTAATCTGTATAATACTTTTGAAATTAATACTTTTAAAAATAATTTCTCATAATTAGTGTGCTAAGTACTCCCACTAAATTATATTACACTACTACTGTAAGTAAAATCATTCTTTTCTATTTGTAGGGTCAAAGCTTCAATCAATGCAGAAAAATTATTAGGATGAAATAAATTAATGTGCTGAGGACTCAAGGAACACTAAGGTTCAATTAGCAAATAACACTTCAAATAACATGATTGAAATAAATCACTTCACTGTTTATTTAGAAATAAATGTTTTCATTTCATTCTCTAAGAATAAATCCATATGCTTTTACAGCTTAAATTTATAGAAATTAATAGATATAGAATTTTTTTTTTTTTTTTAGTCTTTGAAATGCCATTTCTCAAAGAAGCTTCCTGAATATATATAGAACTATTCTGTCCCTGGAATTGAGCAACATGTACATTTAATTGTCTAATATGAAAGACAAGAATATGAAAGACTTTCCTTAAAAGTAATGAAATGATTTGTGACACTGCAATTAAGAGAACATTCAAGACTTACTAAAACAGTATGAGACATGATGTTTCAATAAATCATTCTTACCTTATTCATAACTGGGTGTATCTACTTTGTATCGAAAAATGTTTGCTGATTTCAGGAGGAAAAATACATCTACATAATTTTTAATCATTTTTGTTCCCAGATTTTTTCAACAAACCTAAAAGAATACAACTTCAGTTTTGTATTTCCTCCTGCACTAACAGTGTCCTCTAAGATCCAATCCTGTAAAGTCCATTGACGTTAATACATTCACAGGAATGGTCCTGCTATCACAACTCAGAAGATTGCATTTCTAGTGACATAAAATAAGGAATCTAACTGAGGACTGTTTTGTTTCATTGACTTAATTCCATAGTTTTATTTTTAATCGTTTTCAAAAGCAGAGTAAAAAGATGGAGTTGTGTATTATAAACTTAGCTTTATTTTGTGCACTTTCTAAATGTTTTGTATGATTTTCCTAAACACATTTAAATTCATAGCTGAACTAAAGATTTTAATGACTTAACCCTCTACATAATAGCAAAATAAAAATAATGAATTTTTTTTTTTTAGTATTAAGGTCTTTGAGTGATGTGATGTTCATCTATATATAATTTTTAGTAAAATGACTGTGACAACAGCAGAAGTAATAAAAGGCATGATCCTTCCTTAGTCCAGGGAAGAAAACAAGCAAAACAGTCCAAGAAGTGAAGATATAACTACAGTATGTGACAGACTAAAAGCATCAGAAAGGACAAGTGTCTCATTGCAGGATAGCAAGCAGCAGTGGCAAAAAATATTCTCAACTTCTACAAGTTAGCTAAACTCAGGCATGTTCCAGATCACTGTTCTCATGTTCCTTTAATCTTGTTAAACATTTCAAGGTAAACAGCTGAATAGCTGTGTACATCCTGCCCTTCTGTCCTCCTCTGAGGTTGCTTAAGCTGTGACTTATTGCAACAGGTCTACTTCATCCATCTTTCTGTCATTTCAAATTCTGAGCTAAACATGAAGGAAATTCCCAGTTGAAAGTTGATGACTGGCAGCAATGATTGGGTAGGGCTAGCTATCTGGTATGTGCTACAAGTTGATTAAGTTTCTATTCCTTGAGCTGGCACCTTAAAATGTATATTACTATAAATGGTATTTTGCTACTTAAGTTCCTGCCACTAATGTCATGAAAAAACAATAAATTAGTTCAATATATCACCACTCTGTCAAACAGTTATTGCAACTGGCAAGATCAGGCTCAGTATATCTATGATTCCACATAGATCAAAACTACCTCAGGAATATGGGGAAAAAATGCATGTTTGATCCTGACACTTTCACAACTATAATCTCAGCAAGCTAAATTAGAGGTGTAAGACTATATTCCCCTCCCCCCACAGGTAGTTAAGAAGGTACAACAGCAGGTACAACAGAGACCAGATGTGCTGGCAGGAGCTGTGCCCTCTCCTTTCCAGTAGGAACAGTGCTTTTGCTTCCCAAAGAGCTGAGCAAGGCCAAGGACCAAAGCTCCCAAGGTGGCTCATAGAGGGCACTGCTGGAGCCTGTCTCAGCTCACTCTCTTCTGGACCCTGACCAACAGCTCCATCTGGGGCCTTGCTGTGGTGCCTGGCTAGGATGGACTGAGAAATGTTGGGTGGGAGCATCAAATTTATTACCTCACCGCAGATACTGACAATAGCATGGTACCTGATTTATTTTATCACTGCCAGAAGCCTGTGGCTCTGCAGTGCTCTGGGGTTCTGGGTCTGGGACCTGTGGGCCCTCAGCCTGGGCCTGATCTGGGAGGACACTGTGTGTGTCTGGAGATGAGCAACCCTCACCTCCCTGGGGTGAGCTGGGGCTGTGCAGTACCATCCACAGTAATGGGGTAAGCAGCCACCATCCTTCCTGAGTGACCAACTCCAGCCTTGAGTGTCCTTGTTTGGAGGATCTGAAAGAGTGGGTCTGACAAGAGACAACCTACACCACTGGATCCTCTACAGATATTTGAGTTTTCTGAACCTCTCAAGCAGAGATTTAAATTAAATTTCAATGCCATGGTGGACATCTACAGCCAGCTCTGAGACAGGCTTGTCCCCAAATGTCAAATATTAGCTCTCAAGTTGCTCAACAGCAGAGGACACCTAGATTTTCAGTGCTTTGAGAGCTTGTCAGTCACCAACAGATCTTAGTGTATCTTGAATTATGAAGGTCTTTGACTTGTTCTCTAGGAAATTGAGAGTTCCCCCCAGAGTGGCAGCAGCTACCACAGCCCCAAACCAGGATGACTACACATTCTCAATTTACTACAAAGAATTTCCCACAGTAACATTGCTGTGATCTATGTCTTTTCCTGGGCACTGACATGTAATCAAGGAGTCCAGGAGTTGTTTTCTCCCTTTCTTCCTCAGTGCTTTTCCTTCCACTCTTCTGCCCAAATTCATCCCAAGAGGACTCATTACTTCTCTGGTAGGAGTGGAAAAAATGTCTGTGCCAAGTCTCTTCATATTTTCTCATCCAAAATATTAAATTACAACTATCCCTGCATAGACCTTTTTCAAGCCAGTTCCATGATCATTTACCCTCCTCCCAAAGCTAGCAGGATTCTAGCCAGCACCAGTGTGGGTACTCTGCTCTACTGCTGTACAGCTTTCACATTACAAGCCACTTGGCTTTTGAATTTTCTTAATCATGAGGTGGTTTGGATTAGAAAGGACCTTAAAGATCATCCAGTTCCAAACCCCATCTCTCCATGGTCAGGGAGCTTCCACTAGACCAGACTGCTCAAAGTTCCATCCAACCTGTCCTTGAACACCTCCAGGGAGACACAATGGCTCTGGGCAACCTACGCCAGCATCTTACTGCCCTCACAGATACATGTAGATATTTCTTTCTTACTTCTTCCTTATAGCTAATCTCAACCTATGCTTCTTCAGTTTAAGGCAATTACTCTTTGTCTATCACTACATGCTCTTGTAAAAAGTCCACCCACAGCTTACTTGTTGACCCTCTTTAGGTATTGGAAGATTCTATAAAGTCTTCCCAGAGCCTTCTCTTCTCCAGGATGTACAACCTCAGCTCTCTCAGCCTGTATACATAGGAAACATACTCCAGCACACTGATCATCTTTGTNGACACAATGGCTCTGGGCAACCTACGCCAGCATCTTACTGCCCTCACAGATACATGTAGATATTTCTTTCTTACTTCTTCCTTATAGCTAATCTCAACCTATGCTTCTTCAGTTTAAGGCAATTACTCTTTGTCTATCACTACATGCTCTTGTAAAAAGTCCACCCACAGCTTACTTGTTGACCCTCTTTAGGTATTGGAAGATTCTATAAAGTCTTCCCAGAGCCTTCTCTTCTCCAGGATGTACAACCTCAGCTCTCTCAGCCTGTATACATAGGAAACATACTCCAGCACACTGATCATCTTTGTTTCCCTCCTCTGGACTTGTTCCACATCCTTCATATACTGTGAACCCCAAAGCTGGATACAGTCCTCTGTGGGGGGAGAGGGTGGTTCTCACAAGTGACCAGAGTATAGGGAGAGAATCACCTCTTAGACCTCCTAGTCGTGCTCCATTTTCATCCATACCCCAAATCCATCTTCTCAGGGTTACTTTAAATCCATTCTTTGCTGAGCCTGTGTCTGTGCTTGGGATTGCTCCAACCCAGATGCAAGACTTCCACCTGGCCTTGTTGAACTTCCTGGGGTTAGTACAGGTCCACAACTCAAGTTCCCACTGGATGTCATCCCTTCTTTTCAGCATGTCAAATGCACCACACAGCTTGGATGAGTAACTTTAGTTACAGAGTAGCTAAAGTTTAGCTCACTAACTTTAGGTTGAAGCCCTCTTCACCAGTTTGGCACGCCTATTATCAAAGATGTTGATCTATTTCTCTGACTGGTGGACCCCATCAGCCCCTATTGGACCAGATTTCTTAACACCCCATGGCCTAAATAGCCTAACCTCTTCCTGTGGCATGAATCATGTAACCAATATTTGCCAAATTTGACTGGCCATAAGTCCCTAATCATAGGGAAATTTTAATTATGTATCTGTCTGTGTACACTTGAGTACACATTCCACACACCGCAGTAATAGAGATTACTGATGCATGAAATGGACAAAAGAAATGACTGAACTCTGTGCTTTGAAAAGATAAAATAAATGTTCTATAAATTTTGAGAAGGTTTAATAGTATTCTGAGGTATTAGATGAACACAGTTTTCTGTTGCTTTATTGTTGTTGTTTTTTTTCTTAGAGAGAAAAATGTTTCTTTTCATCTGTGCCTAAATGTTTCTTTTAGTCTTATTTTAGCCCTCAATTGATAGCAGCTCCTCAGAATTCACTAAGGATACACAATGCACATACTAGATAAATTAAACAGTTTCAGGGAAAAGTTTTGGAGTGTTGATAAATTTACGCAAATATATTACCTCATCAGGTTATCTGGAACTGGAAGTATAAAATCCAGAATAAATAAGTGACTCTATATATTTTCAGTATTTAATTATTACAAAACTATAATGCATGAAATACATTATTGTTCTCATGATGTGAAAGAAAATTAGTGTAATGATTTTTCTTCTGTTTCCATTTTCTCTTCTTTCTGGAGTTACTGCTAAGAGGAATGGAACATACTTCCCTGACAGAATAACAGTTTGTATATAAGAGGAACATGGCTGGTTTTCTGAAAAGTTTGTGTTTTGCATGGATGTGTCACGATCTGAACAAAGGAGAAGGAATTGTACTTTCTTTCACGTCTCTATCTTTTGCTTGCAACTCAGACTGTTCTAAGGTTTTTGAGCTGCCAAGCTGTTTTAGTGAAAATCTGTCATGTTGAAGAGTCTTAAAGCCAGACTTTAAAGGATCAAGTTATGAAAGAATACACTGCTTTTTCTTCCTAAGAGTGCTCTAGTAAAACTGAGTATTGTTGCCTCAGGGTAGTAGTAGTGTAATTCCTGAGGCATTCATATTTCATGTTAAGTACCCATTGCAATGAGCTTTGTAATTCTACTCAGAAATAATAATTCCATTTATTTACAATCGTCTGTGCTGCCCCTCAGGTAAATGGGAAGGAAATCATCTTGCAGGCAAATCTGTTAAAAGCAGTGATGTAAAACTATTAAAACTTTTTATAATATTATGCACTCTTTCATAATGAATATTAATTCACTGATATATATTTTAGTATTTTTATATTAAAAGGGTATTTGGAAAACATTTGTACTAAAAAAGATTTATGTTTGGAAAGAAAAGCCTTTAAGTCTAGAAATGTATGATATAATATTATCTGTCAGGAAATTAACATACTGCTTGGCTTTGTGATATCAATCTTTTCAATGCCAATTTGTAATTACATAATTGATGGCATACAAGCAAATTTATGAAGGTGTTAATGATGCACAGCAGACCAAATAAGCTACTCCCATATGTCAGAAAACAGTTATAGTAATTTCCTCATACAAATATTCACTCCTATGAGTAATTCTTTTAGGCCTCTTCTACAGGGAAAGGGGAAGCAGATACATGTTGATATGAAAACAGTGATTCCATCATCATTCAAATTGACTTATGATTATGATCCAAAATCATAACTTTATGTCTTGGGCTTTATGCTTGACTTTTGATGCATTCATCGTGATGCCAAATAGTTGTGTGCCTAAGCATCATCATTCTGCCTTTGGAAAAAGGATTAACTTCTCTCATGACATTCAGAAAAACTGCACTCAGCAACCTGTTTACCTTGAACAATTTTCAGAAATCGGCGCTGATTCAGTGTTCAGATTATTTAACACACAGTGCAATATGGTAGTGCTGAATAAAGAAATAAATAAAGATTTACATGCTTATCAATTAGCTCCAATGTTATCTCAAGTTAGACAAAATAAATAAATTAGAAATTTCTGTGATGTATGACAAGGAAGCTGAAAGGTTTATTTTTGTTTTCCCTTGCAGCATAACTGGAGTTGAATGAGAAGCATTCTTGTACTATGTATACAGATTTCATTATAATAATTTGAGTGTATTATATATTTATATAAATTCCATTTGTCACCAGAATTAACAGGCTCTGTCTGACGTTTATCTAGATAAATGCTTGCATGTAAAATGGTCACTATAGAACAAGGCTTCTGGAAGTAAGTGGAAGTCAGGAAGTACCATTTTGGGACTACTGGATTTGAATTACATTATATGATATTTAAAACCTGGTAGTGCACTTCCCAAATCTGGTATCATAATGAGCTCATTCTTCCATTAAAATATGTAATTTCATCATGCAGGTAGGGAATAAAGGATAATGTTCTTTGGAAGAAATTATGTTTCCAAACTCCAGTATCCAAAACAAAAGAAACACTTTTCTCATTAAGAGATTGATTCAGTAGGATACTCACCTGAGGTTCAGTAAACTCCATTCCACAGCTGTACAGGTCCAACAATGGGAAAACTTCCTCAAAGAATATAGCATGCAATGGTTTGAATTATCACTATTTCAAACCAAACATTTTTGATCTTAGTCTTTTGATTATTTGCTGCATTGCAAGGGAGGAATTCACCAGAGTGCTATTCCTTCCTTAAACCTAACTTTCCAGTTTCTTCTTTCCCCTGTACGTTTCTGTCTGTGGGCTAAAATCTTATCTAGCTTGGGGGGGCCTTGGATGCCAAGGAAAAGAGAATATAGCAAACTAGTGTGAGGAATTATACCAAGGGAAGTGTTACTCTAGACTTCATTACTCTTGTACTTTCCTGCTGAGCTTCTGACCCTATTCTTTATAGGTAATTGAGGTGGACCTTTGGTCTGTTGCAGAACACTCACATTCTTGGTCTTAGATTAAATTTTTGAATATCAGAGCCAAACCTAGATTTATATATAACTTGATTTGTAAACCCAAAAACCCCAGACAGTTACATTTGGATTAATTTACTTGAAATATACAATCTGTTCAAAATGACAATGTAATAGTGACCTGTAGATCAGAATAACAAAATCATATTTGGAAAGGAACTCTGGCAACTTTCTAATCAACTTCTCTTGATCAAAGTAGGATCAGCTAAATCAGGTTGACCCAAGACCAGCATTACCAAAAATTATGACTCTACAGCCTCTCTGGCTAACCTGTTTCAGGGTTTGACCACACTCACACTTTTTTTTTATGCTTTTGTTAAGGTAGAATTCCCTATATTTCAGTTTCTGTCCATTGCCTCTTTTGCTGTCACAGGGTACCACAGAGGAAACACTGTCTGTCTTTTTTATTCATCATTATCAGAGGTTGGTCAGGTGAGGAAGTTGTCCCACTCCACATTACACAGCGGCCCAAACCTTGTTACTCTGTGCCATTTCAGGTGCTTCAGTACAAGAAGCCTATAAAACGACAAGAGTGTGTCCAGACAAGGGAGATAAGATGGTGAAATGTTTTAAGGGGAAGACTTAAAAGGTGTGGCTGAAGTCACTTTTGTAGTTCAGTCTGGAGAAGAGGAGGCTGAGGTATAACCTCATCACAGTCAACAATTTCTTCAAGGGTGTAAGCACATTGGTGGCTGATGATTTCCTCTCTGATGATCTGTGATAGGACATGAATAAATGGAATAAAGCTGCATTAGGGAATGCCCAGATTAGACATTGGGAAAAGGCTCTTCACAGAGAGTCACTGGTTACTCAAACGTTTCTTCATCCTTTGAGGTCCCTCTGGATGATAACACATCTGTACAGTGGATCACCAGCTCCTCTTGGTTTTGTGTCATTTGCTGAGGATCACTTACATTCTGATCCACTTTCCAATTCTGTAATTAGGATGTAGAACAGTATTAGACCCAAGATAGACACTTAAGGTACTCTTCTAGTTACTGGACTCTGCTGGATTGAATTCCAACAGAAGGTGTGCACTGATCAAATATATTTGAACCTGGCATTTCAGCTGGTTTTCAGTTCACCTCTATGTCCATATATCTACTTCATATTGCCCCAGTTTGTTTGTGAAGACATCATAGAAAACAAAATTAAGACTTTCAAAATTCAGAATAAACAACATCCATTGCCCTCCCTTTGCCCATTAAGCTTGCCATTCATTGTAAAATGTTACCAGGCTGTTTAAGCATTATTTTCATTTCATAAATCCATAGTCACTATCTCCTTGTTCTTCACATGTTTGGAAATAGCTTTGAAGAGGATTTGCTCCATGACCTTCCCAGGGATCAAGGACAGGCTGACTGACCTGTAGTGTCTCAAATCTAAATATTTTCACAAAACACAATAATTTTATTTGAAACCAAAAGATTTAGACACTCTCTTCTCTGCCAGAGTAGACAGTCCTAAAGAGAAGATTGATGAAAGAAGTATTTGAGAAACAAGACACAAAATTGACAAACATGAATTGGATATTGTAAATTATCTTTGTGAATATAAAAATGGTGAGTTTGTTTGAGTTGCTAAATGTTAATGTTTTCTCAGAAGAGAATGACTTTTTTTTTAGTCTCATTAGCATTTAGACAGAAAGAGTATAGAGTTCCATTGTTATAAAAGTGGAATTTGGTTTTCAGAAGCAAACCATAGCACCTTTCCAGATGGAAACAGAAGCTGAAGTGAGACTCTGTTTTTAACTGAAATGTATCTAAATAAGTGGAAACATGGACTTAAGTTGACTATTGCTTCATTGAGTTGCAGCCTGAACAAATATTAGAGATTGACTTAGCATTATTGGTTTTTTCGAAATTCTTATCTGTAGGGGAAAAAATTAAAGAGATTAGAGGTTCATTTACAAAACAAAGCTTTTCACTGTCATACTTTAGTGTATAAAATTAGTCTTCTGATACAATTAGGATTTTTTTCCTTCTGGAACAAATAATTATTTTCTTTTTCCCGGAAGGAATGGAGTTGCTTAATGCCCAGCTTATTACATATTGGAGTTTCTATATTTGAAGTGGACATTTACATATAATCAATGCTTATTTGGGTGGAGTTTCTGGTGTTTGATGGCAAAGTTCAACAACAGAATCTTCTTTAAATCCAGTCCGTCATTGGTGTTTGCACTCTCATATCATACCACCTTTCACATTCTCTCTCCAATTTAATTCACCTCATATATTTGAATTCACATTGATCATATCAGCCCTTAAGTGATGTTTTAAAAGATAAATTATATGCTTTATCTAGACAACTTTGTGAATTCTTTTCTCTGCTAACTGAAACAATACTAGACCTAATTAAAAGGATGGAATGGAAAAGTGTGGCTAAAGAAGAAAGGGACATTACTAGTATTCAATCCCAAATAATATCAACTGAGGCCAAATTCTGGAATGTGGTGATTCACAATGCAATTTTTTCACAGTCTGTATACTCACAAAAACTTTTCACATTCCTGAGCATTTTCATAAAACACATCAGTATTTATCAATCTCTATTAATAAGGATTGTTTGAAAACTGATGTCTAAGCTAACTTTGAGTTGTATGACTAAAGCTAAACAAATAGTGATATTTAAAAATGTATATTGATACTTGAGTCTTTGTTCATACAACACTATAGACAAAGAAAGCACTCAATTTCTCTTAAAACTTTTATCATCAAACTAACCTTAGATCAAATATGAGTGGCGGACTGTCATGTTCCTACTTGTTCTGCTAGCAAATGTAATATGAATAAAATTCCATTGGATACCATTTCAAATAAAATATAGCAAACTATATTTCAAAGCAGAAGATAAATGATAGAAGAATTATACTAACTAATACATACCAATAAATCCTTGCCTATTCTTTCCTTTTAAGGCTCTTCAATACATTGTTCAAACAAGGTAAAGGTTTCAAAAATGATGCAATGATTTCTTAAAGAAATGAAATATGAAGATATTAGATTAGTTTTTTCAATCACTGATTGTCCAAGTAACTTTAACTGGCATGCAAAATGACATTGTCACCTGTCAGGTACACAAAATAGAAGAGTTATCTCAAGAAAGGATTGAATTTAACACTGAGGAAAAATATGTTGTGAACAAATTTTGAAGATTGGGTGGAGGAAGGGATGCTAAGTGGTTTGTTTAGTGCATAGTTAAGTCAGAATTTGCCAGCTTCAGCAAATTCTGAATACTCTTGTGTTTGCATCTCTTCAGCATGGTAATCTTATGATTGTATAATCAGCAAGTTGTTATTTGGTATGAGCATCATGTGGTTATACTGAAAGAGCTATTTTGTGGGAAAGCAAGCACATTTCACGTAACTGCAATTTTCCTCTATCAACAAAATCCACAATGCAGCTTTGTGCAGCAATAACAAGTACCAAACAGTGGGATCTTACAGTCTGTCAAATTGTTGTTAATTACTGAATGTTGTTAAAGGAAAACATACTATGCAGAGCAGAGTAAGCATAACAAAGGAACATTTATAGGCCAATACAGCTGTCATTGAAATAAGCAGGAATTTTGCTGTTAACTTCAATCCGAGTAGAATCAGCTTTTTTAATTTAACTGTGAACATAAAGTGGCAAGTCTTTTTCAAGCCATCTCTCTCTCTGTCAACTGAAATAATATGATTCTATATTAAGGCATAGAAAATTTCTAGGCATGTGATGAATGCATGTCTTTTAGTGAAAGCACAAGTATGTTCTAGACATTCTTTCTGACTGCCTAAAGTTATTCTTCTCCAAATTGGTGGCCGCTTGTCCCCAAACTGGTTCTGTCATGAGATGAGATCTCAGTCCATGTTACCACAACACCTAACAGTTTATGGTAATTGTTGAGTATAAAATTTGATGTGAAAATACTGCTTTCAGAAAAGAAAGCATTGTTCAACACCTGCTCACTTATACAAAGATATCACATATAGAGAATATTTAAGAATACGAATAGTAAAAAAATACATAAATGTCTCATTGAGGCATTTGTATAATATCACAACAAAATGACAGGTGTTAATATATACATGAAAACTTCATTTTGGTCTCAGCAGTCAGCCAGCAGTTTCTCTCTCAAGTTGTTCATTGTCCAAGCTGAAATTGTTCTGCATGTTGCAGAGAACTACTTGTTTTTGTTACAATGCTTATTTAGGCTCATGTTTTATTGACTGTATTATATAATGCAAATGGAATATCAACAGTTACCTTTCAACACATCATAACTGCCCTTGAACTTTCAAAATAGAAATTGAGACACGTTTTCTCTCTTGTTTACCTGCTAGCTTATTCAATGACTCTATATGTTGACCTTCATCATAATGGAGGCTGCTGACAGAGTATTCTTATACTTCTTTTGGAATAGGAATCTCAGCAGATTAAGGAGGGATCCTGAAATGCCACTTATTTTTCCTTTTTTATATCTTCTATCACCAAAGTAACCAAATTGTAGTCATAAATTTATATAATAACACTTTACAAACTACACATTTAGAAGAATTTCAGTATCCTGAAATAATTATTTATTTTTTGTTCCTACCTTCTTCAGTTGCACAAATTACAATATGAACCATTTCATGGTTCTGTGATTCTGTAATAGAAATTTAAAACAGTATTTAAAAAAAAACCATTTCTGACAAACTGCATTTCAGTGTATCTTTATTTCTGTAAGGATCCCACATTACATAGAAAGGGAGCAAGTAACTTGTTAAGTATGTATGGTAAAATTTTTCTTTTCTTTGAGATATTTCAGAAATAGAACTGCTTATTAACAATGATGATTGATTACAAATAATTTGTTTAATTAATAGAAGATAAATTTAATAGGAATGATATTGTTAATAGAATTTTCTTCAAATTGCTCTTTGAAGAGATAACCTAATCCTGGTACCAAGATCATGATTACATAAATAAGTATTAATGTAAGCAAAAAAATCTTCCTTGGTAACATGCTGCTTTGGATCATAATGAAATTAAAAGAGAAATATTTTCCTTCATTTTGCTGGAGAGCACCACTATCTCTCTTATTCCTACATCAGAGTAGAAATAATAATTTTCATGAGAAATAATATGTTCAAAGGAATTCTTCTTACTTTGATGCACATATTTTTTTACATGATGGAGGGAGGGATTACATTAGTATTGAACAAGACTGAAATAATTTCTCAAAATTAGATACCAAATTTCTGAGTTTATTTATTAAAAAACCTTCATTAAAGTATGAAGTAGAGATGTCTATATGGGTATTGAGGAAACTGATTTCTATTTTCAACCTAGAGTGACATATATTTAAATTACAAAATTATGTATTTTTTGGTGTTTTGTTTGCACTTTTTTCTTATCCAGAATGTTACTAAGATTAAAAATATATACTTTTTTCTTTTTGAAATTTGATTCTACTTTTCAGAGTGCTGACATTCTTCTTCACATTGGAAGACACACTAATTTCTAATTTATTCAGCTTAATTTTGCATTTGTTTCCACTGGAGAAGGCAACTTTCTCCAGACACCACATATTACTCTATGAATCCAACATACGGGTTTCCAGAAACCTCAGACATAGGTCTGGCTGAAGTTGCTACATGAAATATTGCTGCCTATTTGGCAGCAATACCTTTGAAAATATCAAATGAGCTTCTGTAAGCAGAAAGACAGAAATAATAGAAAAATGGCTAAATGTCAAAAGAACAACCAGAAGACAGTGAGCACTGGGAACATTAAGTGCACCCTGGACAGTGAACAAATAAGCAAATGATAGATACAGTATTGTGCCTGGAAGTAGTCTAGCAAAGTACCTTGAGAAATGTTTTTGGTAGAGGCTTGGAAAAAAATAAGGAGCATTATTTCCTCTCACAGTGAAAGGGTGTGTGTGTGCATGTGAAATATTACTTCCGATTTTACACATAGAGCTAGAGTTTTTATGTAAATATTTCTTTTATTATGCAATGTTATCACCAATCAGACATGTTGGTATAATCCTTTCAGTTTTGAGAAGGATCAAAATACTTTTGGCCCAAGGTTTTACAATGGTTCAACAGAACATGATTGACATCTATGTAGCTAATACTGTAATCAGCTAGATGAGCTCTCTATTGACCAGCAGTTTCTTAGATGAAATGCTCAGTCTACCTTTAAAGGATTTGGGTTCATGCGACTCCTTTATTACACATCCTTCTTTGCTAAATTTCAGGTGAATTCAAAATCATAACTGTTTCCACAGATGAATAATTACGCTGCTTTGACTGTCTAATTGCTTATATCGGAAGTTCAGTAAGAAGCTTTTAGGTATGAGCATGGGAATGATCCTATGGTTCTTAGGATCTTATGGATCCTAGGCTTTCTTAAAAGGCCTCTTAAGAGGAAGATGACTCATCTGGTTTGAACAGTAACCAGGTAATTAGGAAAAAAAACCAAACCTTTTGCACCAAAGGAATAAGCCCCCAAAAAAGGAAGCATAAAAGAAGTAAAGAAATGAATACTGTGAGGCCTCACAGTGAAAATAGTCAACCCCTGTTTTGTCACTGTTGGACCCTACAAGCATTGCAGCCTGTCTGAGGGCTGATGGTGCAGCCCCTCTATGAAGCACTGGGAGCAGCCTGCATGCAGCTAGAGCAGAGAGTGTGGGAGACAGCAAGCAGGGACCCTCATCTCAGTGTGCCTGTGGGGACTTGTGGAGTCCTCCCTTTCTGGTGAGTAAATGGCAGTAAGCAGCAGGGAAACACACAGAGCAGGATCACCCCCATCTGTCAAGGAGGGGTGTGTATACTCAAGGAATCTGCCCTATACCCCAGCAAACAGGGCATGCTGCAAGCCCAAATGTAACTTCATCAATATCATAAAATTATAGAATGTCTTGGATTGGAACGGACCTTAAAGATCATCTAGATGCAACCACATTGCCATGTGCAGGAGTGCTGTCCACTAGACCAGGTACCTCAAAGCCCCAACCAACCTGGCCTTGAGCAATTGCAGGGATGGGGCATCCACAACTCCTTTGGTCAACCTTTTCCAGTGCCTCACCACCGTCACAGTAAATGACTTTGCAAGGGCTTAGAACTCTGTGGGGTTAGATATTCAAATATGCTTAAAATCTGTAGCTGTATTAAGATTTTGTAAGTTTCTAAATAAGACTGTCTATCTACTGAATTATTTATACTCCTGCATGTATAGTTCAGTGATTGCCAGTTATTTGTGTGTTGTTAATAAATCAACAAACCACTTCTTTCCTGAACTGAACAAGGTTTTTCTCTGATATACTGACAAGCTCTTACATTCTAACCACCAAATGTGATCATTACAGCCAATACCTGGGTACATTAGTGCACATTCTGACAGGTGAAGCAACACCTATTGCATGAATTTATTTTTATGTGTGCAGTTTTTCATAAGTTTTCCTCAATAGAGATTCAATAACCAAGAGAGGCTTAGGGGACCTGAAATTTAGGTCTGAATTCCCAAGGGCTATATTATAACCCCTAGCAAACCTCAGTACAACTCTAACACTCTAACACTGAGAGAAGGAAACATTACCTTTTCAGTGAAACATTATTAGCAGAAAGAGATACTGATTTGAAAGCTAAGTAATTAACATAATTAATAATCTTCAAACCCTACAAGAAAAATCAAACAAATCCAGAAGATTTAAGCGGTTTTTTTCAGCCGTGAACCCAGCTACAACCAAAACAATACATTCTCTTTCATTCATATTTCCTATTGAAATTTTAACAGTACAAGATTCTGAGGAACAAATGGAATTGGAGACTCGTTTCCCTTCCTCATGATGCTATCCAGCAGCAGCACCTTCTTGTTTTAACACTCTGAGAATGAGTGGAACAGGGTGTGACAAAGAGTTACAATGTGGTGTAAACAATTACCACATCAGAATACTCAGTTCAGTGGCTCAGTATACCCAGTTAATAAAAATTTAACAATAATAATTTAATCACCTTTCACTAAACCTCCTAACTCTTTTAGGAAATATATTATTAGTGTCATTAGCATTTACAGATTTGTTTTCTGCAGAAAACTGCATAATTACAGACCATCTGACAATCCAATATAAATTCATTCTATTAATAGTTTTGCTGCTTATGTATCTTGCTATAAGAAAAAAGAAATTGCTGTAGAAAATACATGAAAGCCTGTAGAGACCCTGAAAGAGATACATTCAGATGATGAAAGCAGGTGACTTATAGATGGATCCTTCTATTTCTGCCCTGAGCTCTTTGACTCTCGTTAGGTAATGAGTCCTTTCAGGGTTTTGTCAAATGAGCACAATATGGGTTATTAACTTAAGAGTTGGACTCGATCTTTGTGAGTCCCTTTCAACTTAGAATTCTGAGTCATGAAACTAGAAAAAACAACCCGCCCCCCCCAAAAAAAAACCAACAAAACAAAACAAAAAAGAAACTCCTTAAATTTCAACTATGACACAATACAATTTCCTTAGGTTATGTGCAAGTTGACAAACAGCAAAGCTTTAAATGTGTTCATAAGAAAAAAACTGCTATATGCATTAAATGCAGGCCTCATACTCACTGTCCATAAAACTTTTGAAAAAAACCTTATTCAGTGTTTGAAGGCCTTTTCTCTACTTGTTAATAAAAATATATTTCACTCTCCTTAGTTCTTTCTGGACCTAAATGAAATTAGATAACTAAATTTAAAAGACGTACAAAAGTACAATAAATTTTCTCAGTACATTCCAATTCCAGTTCTCATAATCATGCTTGGTTACATTTTTCTCTAGCAAAATGCTTTTACTGATATAGATATGGATATAATACAAAGTATATATATATATATACATATATATATATATATATAGTAACTAAATCTTCAGTTTTATCATCATAGTATGGATAAGTGAAACATTATGAAGATTATAAGTATCTTGATATACACATGGAGCTCCTGGAGCAGGTCCAGTAGAGGGTAACAAAGATGATTATGGGGCTGGAGTGTCTCGTAAGAGGAAATTGTGAGAGAGCTGGGCCTGCATAGAGAAAAAAATTATTGAGATGATACTCAGCCATTCCTTCCACCATTAATTTCCTAAATCTCTGATTCTGTGAAAAGAACAAACTCATGTATTCATTTAAAAGTAGACAACATCTTATTCATTTAGTAAAAACAGCTGAGAAAACTGAGTTCTCTCAGGCTTTCCTCTACATTCTAGGCAGCCTAGTCCTTTAATCATTTTTGTGGCCCTTCTCTGGACCTTCAGCAGCCTGTCTACCTCTTTACATAGTAGGGACCAAAACTGAACACAGTATTCCAAATTTGGCCTGACAAGCACAAGTCAGGTAGAATAATGACTTTTTTTTATCTCTGCTGGTGATGTCTTTGATGAGGCAAGCCAGAAACCCACTGGATTTCTTTTCTGCAGCAGCATACTGTTCGCTCGTAATAAGTTTATTGTCCACCGGGACTACCAGGTCCCTTTCCACAGAGATGCTCTCCGGCTGGGTAGATCCCAACCTGCGCTTCACTCCTGGATGATTTTTTCATATGTGCAAGATCTTACACTTGACCTTGTCAAACTTCACAGGACTCATGTTAACCCACTCTTCCAGCCTACCCAGGAATTCCTGAAGCTGTGTCTCCCTTCTGCACTCCATTTGGTATCACTGAAAAACTTCATCAGCATCCACTTGTGTAGCGTTGTTTGGATTTATTTTATAAGTGTTATGATAGCATTTATTGTAAGCTGTAATATTAGCTTAGCTGGTTAGATATGTTTGTAAGCTGGGCCCCCTGTCCTTATCAGAAGTTGATAAGGGTTTCCAAGACAACCCAGGCCTTTGCCCAGATTGGTCCCTCCCCGCCCTGAGATTATCCCCTTCCCATCCTTTGTAATGTATCTTTTCCCCTGTATCCATCAATCATCCCCAAGGTCTACCGGCTAGGCCAGTGGTTGGTGGACCCCCAAAACACTCCACCCCAATTTAGCTTGATTTGTTCTTGTTTAAGTAATGCTGTCGGTATGTACTACCTGGCTTGGTTTTATTGGTTTTCAACTTGTACCCACCCCCTGGAAATTGTGCTGATAAAAGCCCCCCAGGGCTCAGGTTTGGGGTCTCTCGCTCTCTTGGGAAGCTCCGAACCTGGGACCAGGGAATTCCCCTGTGTACCCCAAATAAAAGACCTGCTCCCAATGCAACGAGGGTGAGAGTCCACTCCTTCTGACCACAGCCGTGACAGTGGAGGCGATCAGTGCTGCAGAAGACCCACACAAAGGTACTGTTGGAGCGCAGCCAAGGCTGCTGGGTGTACGGCCAGGCTGGGCTGACCCCAGAGACAGAGCTGTGAGCTGCAACACACTTGATCTCATCTTCCAAATCTGTTATGAAGATATCAAGCAATATTGGTCCCAATGTCCTCCTCTGGGATCCCATTTGTGACAGGTTGCCTGTTTGAAGAGGAGCTGTTTACCCTTCCCCTCTGGGTTTGTCTGGTCAGTCTGTTCCCCACCCACTGGTCCAAAATGCAATGCATCTATTGGTCTCTCCACAGGACCAGAGAAGGTTACTTTGTCATGGAGGATGATCAACTGTTTCAATCACAGTTTGCTCTTGGTGAATTCATGCTGGCTTTTCCTGATCCTCTTGTCCTTCCTTGACCATCTGACTTTTGTTAGCCCCACCACAGAATTCATTCTGTAACTTTCCCAGGGACAAATATAAGATTGATGCGCCCAAAATTTCCTGGATCCTCATTTAAGCCCTTTTTTTGTAGGCAGGGGTGATAGTAGTCTTCTTTCAGTCTTTTGGAACCTCCTCTGATCCATACAGCTTCTAAATTATTACAGAGCATAGCCTCAAAAAGTTTCAGCTAAATCTATTAGCTCTCTTGGATGGATGTTTTTAGGTCCCATTAATTTATAGGGGTCAAGCTCCTGTGACAGCTCACACATCAACAGTTCTTTCACTGCCTGTGGTTATCTGCTTGCATCAACCTGGATTTTTGTTGCCAAGGCTGGGAGCCCAGCAGTGCTGATAAACGCAGGGATGAAGGAAGTATTGGGAACCTCTGCCTTTACAGTGGTGATGTGAGTAATTCACACCCTCTGTTTAACAGATAGGTTCCTACCAATATTTGATACAATATTTTTCTTATTGTGCATTGTGTACTTCACTTATTTTGTCACAGTAGTGGAAGAATCATCACATAAGTCAGTCTACTGAGAGAAATAACTCATTTGTCAGAATGCCAACAGTTGGAGTGAGGACAGAAATATCTATGAGAATTGCAAGCATTAAAACAATAGAAATCACAGTTCTGTAGTGAACCAATTACTGTAAAGACTCTTGAGGAATTACCTGAGCTCAGAAAGTACACAGTGAAGAAGTATTTAAAATACTCAGTATGAATATAAATTTACTTAGGTACATACACAACCAGTTTTCTAAATTTAATCTGATCATTCACATTCTATATAGCAACAGTCATTTACTGGAACATAGATTGACATAAGGCCAGCATCTGTTCTCCAGTGTAAAAGGAAGGCACTTTTCAAAAGGCCAAAATCCTGATGGAAGAGATTGTGATAGAAAGATACAAGACAGCTGATAGCAAAAATATTGGAAATGCTTATTTAAAATTTTCCAGCTTGTGACAAATTGTGTCAAAACAATATAATTGGTTGTATTATGCAGCTGCATTTTATTACTGTCACAGAAGTTTGTGTGGCTTTTGCCCCACTTTATACACAACAAACAAATCACACTTTATCAGACTTACCATATATACTACTTCAGAAAGAGCCATTTACAGGAATATTGAAAGTGACCTCTTCTTTGTGTGGAGGTCCTGAATCACATAAACCAGATATTGCTGAAGGCTGAGAGGGGTGTAATTTCATTCTGCTCCCTACACTGTGAAATATAAAACCACTGGTGTCATGAAATCGAAGAAGTATAAAAATGAAAGTTCTTCTGATAGAAGCATGTGCAGTCTATATTAAATTAAGAAGGATGGAAACAGATCTGTGACTTTTGAAGTACATGAAAAACTACAGCACCACCAAAGCCACCAGCAGGTCAAGGGTGTAAATGAAAATAACTACTTTAGGGACAGACTGTTCAGGACCCATATTGAAAACCTGTATGTCGCATATTTTCGCAAAATCAATTTATTTCCAGTAACTTGGGAGCTTTAAGGTTTATGAAATATAGTTATACCCCAACTGTCAGCAAAGAACAAGTTTTCTGAAAGTAGAAAAGCTATTGAAGGCTGTGCCTCTTCAAGATAAATGAAGAAACAAATAAAATTCAAAACTCTTTCCTTCCATATAAGTCTGTTTTGTGATATTTACCTCTTGCAAATAAATGGTCATATTTTTATATATGTGCATGTCTATTTATAAATATGTGTGTGAATGTGTGCACAAGTACTGTACAAAGCACACACACTTCTGTGGTCTTACAAATTAAAATATAGGTATATTTTAATGAAAAATATTTTACTTATTGTTCACAAGTGTTTTTTTGGAGAAGACTCTAACATGATTGATAATATTTTGCAGAAGCCTAATTGAACCTAATATCTTTTGATACTTTACATTTATTTCAAATTAATTAATAATAAATTCAAATTTATTTGAATCAATTTAAAATTAAAATTAGTTTAAATTATTTTTTAAAAGGATATGTTAAGTGTTGAACAGTTAAAATTGCATACAAATTTGGCAAACTGTATTGTGCAATATGTATTGTTATGGAGGCACAGTCAGCAATTAAGCACTACTGAGTCACTCACTTCATTGAAAAGATGCAAAGATATATTAATAATATTAATGATTAGAGTAAAGAGGTGTCTCACTATTTCTTAACACCTGATTTGATTCAGGTAGGAAATATTGGCTATGATTTGCGCAGATTTTGTTTTACTAGACTGGCCAATATCTTTATTAACATTTTTAAAGCCAAATCAGTGCAATTTGTGTACTCAGTGAAAAAAAATAATAAATTTTGGTAATATGCTCACTCTTACTCCCAAACCCATTTGAAATGCTGTCTATTGCTTCACTGCAAAATACACTTCTTGCAGTGTTGGGTTTTGTTGGGTTTTTTTTTGGTTTTTTTTTTTGTAGGGGTTTTTTTGGGTTTTTGTTTGTTTGTTTGTTTGTTTGTTTTTGTTTTTTGGTTTTTGTTTTTTGTGGTTTTTTTTAAATAAGGAGAGATCAAGGGATAGTCTTGCTGCAGCCTGGTAACGCAAAGGTCTGTATAATTAGAACCTTCAGGAGGAAGAAGTTGCCAAACAACTCTTTGCCTTTGATGGTCTCTTAGGGCTGTCTGCAGAAAATGGAAATAGCTTTTAGCTGCAAGATTTGGGGCACAGTGCAGCAGCTGAATTGAAGGTCTCAAAAATAGCTTATAAAGCCCTCTTTGTGCCTGCTCCTTGTCTGCCTTGCTTGCTTCCTCTTAACTGTTCAAAACATTTAGCAGTTAAAGAAGGCAGTCAATAAGTGCACACATAAAGACTCAGAGACAGTAGAAGTATTCTCATGTACTGACAGAGACTGGGATGGACTTATTTACTCTTGAATGGTGCTTCACATCAGGCAAATCAGAGAATCTAATAATAGTTTCACTCTAGACTATGATATATTCTGTTTGGGCATTATATTTTCAAGGAAAAGTATCAGGAAACCCTATTTACAGTCATTTATAGCATACTGTATACTCAGTTTCTACTGTTGTCCAGAGTGGGACAGGAAATTGAAAACAGGGCCAAGAAATATCTTTCAGCAAGACTATATGTCTGCAAGTTCCAGGAAAGTAGAGAACTTACTTGTTTCTGCAGTGTATATTCTTACTACTTTCTGAAAAAGCCTCTCTAAACCCTAATCTTACCTGAATCATACAAAGTCCATATTTCAATAGCTGTTGTCCTTGGGAAATCCAATTTATATGTAATGAATATATGTATTCAACTACATGCATTTACACACACACAGACACATGTGCATGCCTGTGCTAGCACTTCCTAAAACCTTTCCTTCACACAATATTGACCTGTATATTAATTCCTAAATGGGATTCATTTAATTTTACCTACTCTCAAAATAATGCAAATAATATCCTCACCTGCACTTAATTCTGAGGAAACTGACAGTTAACAAAATTTGTAAAGTAAACCAGATCACTATGCTTATTCCAGGAGTATTTTCTTCCTGAAAGCTTGTGTTCATTGTTAAGAGTGTTTTCTACTTCCTGCATATATTTGGTAAAGTTTTCTTCATTATGTAATCAGTATCAATGCTGTCGTTGTCAATCTTTACTGCTTCTAATACTCCACTGAAGAAACTGTACTACAATGAAAATATTTACGTCTATGCAGATCACATTTATCTGCAGAAATTTTCAATAAAATTAATGGTGCATATTTTCTTATAAACTAGAACAAAAGTACCATCTGACATTCAGACAGGACAGCCAAAGGTGTATTCCAATAAGTATTATAAATTTTATGCAACTTTGTCTTTCCATCATAATCAAAAATTGATGTTTCTTCCCATTTAAATGTTTTGAAAGCATAATCTCAATGAAACTGTTTCTATATTTTTAATATGATATATTTTATATTATATTTTTATAGTCTCATTAAAATAGTTCCAACAGAATTTTCTAAACTGCATGCATTTCTTTAAATAAGAAATATAAATAGCCTCTTGCAAGCCAAAAATTTCATTATATATAAGAAAATTAAATACTGTCAGCTTTTAAAGAGCTAAAAAACAGTGAAGGCCAAGACACACTGCTGAGCATCTATAGGAAATAGAGCTTGTTACACCAGGTATCACCTGCTTTTAGTAGTGTTAGAGAGCAGAAATCAGTATGAGCTATTTATTTTAAAGGATAAGAGACAACAAGGGGAAAACTTGGAAGTATGGCATACAATAACAGGAGGTATGAATTGTACAAAAAGCCTAGAACAATAAGGATTTATTCAAATGTCAGTTAAAATAATTAGATCTATAAGAATGCAAAACTTTCAAATAATTCCCCATTTGATAGAAAATGCATGCACCTTTCTATTTTAAGGCAAAGAAAATAGAAAACCCAAGCCCCAATCTCTGTGCAATATTTGTTTTCTTTGTGAAATTCATATTGATTTTCTCTTGCTTTTGTTTTTCTCTGTATTTTGCAATTGCATCTTGTATTTCTACTTATTATTATGGGAAGAAATAAATCACACAGTTATGGTCCTATTGTTTACAGCAACAACTAATCATCCTTTTCTGGAAAATAGCACTACTGAGGTTCCTTGCTGTGAAATTTCTATTCAGTTCCTGGCAAACAGATTTGAATGCCAACAGATTTGAATGTTTCTTTATGACAAAGAAACTACACCTCCCACAAGGCAGTGGGAAATAAAATAGAAAACAGAGTTTAGTATTGTGATTAAATAATAGAAAAATGTCTTGGCTCCATTCAAAGACAAAGTATGCTTGGATAGGCCAGACCAAAGCACAATAAAATAGTTCTTTTTTTTCCTTATATCCAAATAATCTTATCATAATTTAAAAGGATTTTAACATATAAACTTTGAATTACAATTGGATTTGAAATATGCTTAAGAAAGAATTCAGAACTTAGAGACCCTGACCAGGCATGTTTTGATGCATAATGAGAATCTGAAATACCATATTAGATGTCCCTTAACCCTAGAAACCTTAAAGAATAAACTAAGAAAGAAAGTGATGACAGTACCCACCCAAAGTTTTTTGTCCATCATCACTGACAAGAACAACCAAATTACATTTTGTGACTGGCTAATGAAATACATATCACAGACCATAGAGGTGGCTTAATAACTGTCAAAGTCAGAGGATATTGGATTGTCCATTGTCACATAAACACAAAATCATTTATTTTTGATAAATTTCCTAGAGCTTTTCAAAAACTTCATGACCACCAAGACACATATTTAGGGGTTACTGTTTCCTTTGAAACCAAGTTTGTCTTCATCAATTTGTGATCCCTTTTTCTTTCTGATATTTTCTTCAGTGACTGCTGCTTACTTATTTCCACAGTTCCACAATTTCTGCATAGAAAAATGTGAGAATTGGCCAAGCTGAAGCAACTCTAAGCCTAACACTGTGGGAAACCCCTTTCTAGTTGTGGCAAGTAGTAAAGGTTCATGGAGGTTTGCATGTTAATGAAGTTGTTCCATGTATAGTTGTGTTTTTATGATTGGTCAGTTATGTTGTACAAATATGGTTATGTTCCCAGTTTGAGTTTCTGATCAGACTCTCACCCTCAGACCTTCCCTATATATTGTCATGTTTTCCACAGTTCTGGATCTTCAGTTGGTTACCCCCACATAGTTCTCCTGGGTACTGAACATGGTTTTGGGACACTGTCCCTATTTTCTTTTATCCGTTATTAAAGTGTTATTTTTCTACTGCCAACCGTCGTTCCTGCTCCTAATTATTTTCTTGCTCTGAAGTCAGGGGACCTAAAGACTTGTTGCAGCTACCCTCACTGCAACAGATAAAGATGGTGGAAGCAGTGGTTTTCTTTAGTAATAAAGTATTTAGTGTCATGATCTGACAGCACAATCTGTCTAATGTGAGCAAGCTGTCATTTCTTTTGATCTCAAGTTTGTATTATTAGCTTCAAGCATCTTTTTTGGTGTTCTAAATTACTTCTGAGAAATTTTAGTAACCCATATCATTTTAATTCATCACATATTTCTTGTCTTCCAGTCAAAGAAAGCAGACAACCTACTTTAGACACACACTTGAAAAGACCATTGAGATTTGGGTAATATGTAAAAATGATGGCTTTAATTCAGGCTTTAAAAAAAAATCAATTTTCCACTGACACATGACACAGTTTTAGTATATATTTGGCTCGTGCAATGACAGAGTTGACCTGAAGCCTATATGTATTTACTGGTTTTTGCGGCAATAAATATTTTCATGTTAGCTGGCATGAAGCTGTGTTTTGGATCTGAATAGAAAACTTAGTAACACAGGGATGTTTTCATTTCTTCTGAGCAAGGCCCTTTCTGCCCCTCACAGCACCCCACCAGTGAGGAGCCTTGGAGTGCACAGGGAGCTGGGAGGAGACAGCAGGGACAGCTGGCATCAACTAACCAAAGCAATAATCCAGCCTTCATTACATCATTCTCAGCATATAAAACTGGGGGTTTATATTGTTAAAACCACAAGGTTTTTTGTTTGGGTTTTGTTTGTTTGTTTGTTGTTTGTTGTTTGTTTGGTTTGTTTTGTTTTGTTTTGTTTTGGTTTGGTTTGGTTTGTTTTGGTTTGGTTTGGTTTGGTTTGGTTTGGTTTGTTTAGTTTGTTTAGTTTTGTTTTGTTTTGTTTTCACAAATTTGGCCTTCCAATTCTCCCCTTGATAGCACCAAAGGAGAAGTGAGTGAGTGGCTGCATGGTATATAACCAGCCTGGGTTAAAACACAACAGACTGAAGAACTGCATTGAATCTAGCCAGGATGAAGTTAGCTTTCTTCAAAGCAGCCTGTATGATGCTGTGTTTTGACTTTGTGACTAAACCAGTGTTGACAGCACACAAATGTTTCATTGGTGAACAGTACTCACACAGAATCCTGACCTTCTCTCTCTCCCACTCTGCTCTCACAGTGAGTAGGCTAAAGGTGGGAAGGAGATTGAGACACATCTGGGAAAGCTGACCAGAATAGAAAAAAGGGATATTTCATGCCATATGACATCATGCCCAGCAATAAAAGCAGGGTGGTATTCTTTCCAAAGTAACTTGCTTACTGGTTGGCTGTGCATCAGTCTGCATTTTAGAAGGAGCAAATGATTGTCTTTGTGTCACTTGCTACTGAAAGATCCCCCCCTTCCCCTGCCCCCCCACC
>WEIU01009198.1:36094-46961 GCA_013389925.1 Aegithalos caudatus
CACCCCCCGACTTTTCCTTCACTTAGTGAACTGCTTTTGTCTTGACCCACAAATTTTTCTCACTTTTGCTCTTCTGGTTCTTCCTAGGGTGAGGAGGAGTAAGCGGCTGGGTGGGTGCTTAATAATTGACTGGCATCAACCCACCACAGGAACAAAACCTTGCTAGTCAGTCCCCATTTCACATAAATTCATAGTAAAGGTTGTTTGTATCTTAATATTAGGACAATATAATGTTCAAATTACAGGTTAACGTTATCACATTCCAGACATTAATTAAAGCTTCTCATGGACAGTATCTTACACTAAAACTCTGGTATTAGCTGTAAATAAGAGCCCTAAGAGCATATCATAGTAACAAGAAAGAACTCTGTCACTGTTTGAAACAGAGTAGACCAACAACTATCTGTCTCTTGCTCTTTCAAGACTGGGTTTTTTTCTGCTTTTCTAAAAATTACATTTCTTTCATTTTCCCCATCCCTTCTGACCCAGTACTATTTTCAGTGATGTACTTTTGTACACAAATATGGAAATTGTATAATTGAAATAGAAGGCAGGAATGAAATGTCAATACTCTCTTTGTAACTGATGGTTTATTCCTACCATGTGTTTCAATGGGAAGATTAAATGTCAAATATTCGCAATTACACGAGGAATACATGACATTTTATATATTTGGTGGCTAAAGAAGGAAAAAAAATTCACTGAAATGATATTTTCATTGAAACTCCTGTACAAGTAGGAATATAATTAGTCTCAGTTCAAATAAAATTCACATACTCAATACTTTGACTATCATAATACAAACTTAAGTACACTGTGTGACATCTGAGAAAGAACAAGTACCATGACTGAAGGGAACATAAATTGGAATTTTATTTTTTCTGCAAGGAGTTTTAGTGCTCAAGGAACTTGACTGACAACACTAGCAACTAAAATCCCCAGTAATATCTATGGAATATATATTGGTAATTCAGCTAACTTACAGAATTTATAGCTATGGATCTCATATTCGCATTCAATTTAGATAATGTTGTCCACATTCATATACTTACTACCAGAAATTCTCTGTATCTATCTAATGTTCTAGTTCAGGTAATCAAATAATTTTCATTTGGAGAAAAGCAATGTGATAAATTGCTTTTTTACACTTGCCAACCACATATGATCACCTTTGCCATTTAGTTATCAAGTAAACTGCCACTTCTTGGAAACATTAAGCAGCTGCTCCAATTAAGAGTCTTGAAAATAAATTAAAAAAAAAACAAACCTGAATAGATGGGTCTTTTAAGGTTTTCCCAAACTGCTATATTCGCCTTCATTTGTGCAGTAAAATGACTGTGGTTAAGAAGTGATCACATTTGTACCAACAACAGGTTTAAGTTACAATATTTTTTCTTGAAAAAAGCTGTAAACAAGTGTTTGTACATTAAACAAGGGTGCATTCCATCTACCCAGGACAATGCAATCAGCATTGTTACAGTGCCCTGGAGAGCCTGCAGTTATTGTGTTTCAAATCCATTGTGCTTGTTATGTAAGACCATATCTTGTTTTCTTCTTTTCATTACCTTGCTGATAATAAAGGTTGAATTAATGGTACTAATGTCTTGGTTCTTCAGAAAGTCAATAAAACCTCTTGTAGTATAATCAGGTTTCAGAGATTATGCTTTTATAGGTGGAAACTTGGAGAATTTTTTATCAACATTGTTTATACAAAGATTTTCTTAAATCCAGGTGATTTTTTTCATATTAAACTATGTTACATGGCTGTACATAAATAACATTTGGAATCTTGGGAAGACTTGCATAATTTAAATGAGATTGCTGTCTTTGAATGGGAAAATCAAATTTAACTCATGGCAATACATTTTAATTATACATGTGTCACTGTAATGTACTTTCCATCTATCCAGCAGAAATACCTTATTCAAATTAACCTTTTTCACACATCCACAGCTTTGGAACTTGGAATATGACTATTCATATAATTCATTGGTAAAAAATAAGTAACCTTTTCACACAAAAGGTTTGGTTTTATTTTTTTCATGATGAGTGGAAAGCATCTCTATACTCCTTCAAAAATATTACTGGATTTAATTTTGTTTGTTCTGACATGTTCTTTGACGACAGCATTTTTATCATTTTGTTTAAATTTATTTTCTGAGAGAATTAAGACATCATGCAGACAAATCTTTAAAACTCCTTTGACATATTTTATTTATAGAGGATATATAAAATAAATATTTGAAATATGATCCAAAATGTAATTCCACATTTTAATTTTCATCTGCTCAAAAAAATATTATTTACTACCAGCAAGTTGGATAGCTGAGGTAAAAAGATGATTGATGACTTCATATGTCTTTCATTCCATTCTAAAAACACTTCAACATAAAATAAATTTTAGACAGGAATACAGTGTGAAACATCATTCCCTGCTTTTTAACTTAGTGACTCCTCAATGCACTCATGAAAATCTGTATTAGCATTCTAACTATGATTTTGTAAAAGTGATGGACACAAAACTGGTGGGTAATGCTGACGACTGAAATTTCATCAGTGATATTATAATGATGGAGGGCACTATTATGCAAGTGGGAAGATTTTGTTTGAGTGGAATGAATTGGAAGTGTGTGTTGAATCCTGCAAATATATAATGGCACCTTAAAGATCACTTATTTCCAAACCTCCTGCTGTGGGTAGACACCTTCCATTATACCAAGTTGCTGAGAGGCCCATCCAATATGGTATTAAACACTACCAAGGATGGGACACTCACCACTTCTCTGGGTGACTTGTTCTGGTGCATCACGACCCACACAGTAAAGAACTTTTTCCTAACATCTAATCTAAACCTACTTTCTTTCATTTAGAATCTATTCCCTCTTGTTCTGTCACTACATGCCCTTGTCCCCCTCCATCTGGTTTGCATGCTTCCTTCAGGTACTGACAGTCACAATAAGGTCACCAGGCAGACTTTTCCAGACCAAATAATCCAAATTGTCCCAGCCTTTCCTGGTAGGAGAGTTTCTTTATCCCTCTATTCAACTTGGACTTGCTCCAACATGTCAATGTCCTTCCTGTACTGGCGCTCCCAGAGCTGGATACAGCACTGCAGGTGGGGTCTCTTGGGGACACAGTAGAGGAGCAGAATCCCCTCCCTCACCCTGCTGCCCACACTGCTCTGGATGCAGCCCAGGACACATTTGGCTTTCTGGGCTGCAAATGCACATTGCCAGATCACATCCAGCCTCTTATCCACCAGCACACCCAGGTCCTTCTTGGCTGGGCTGCTCTTCACGTCATTAACATATATAATAACATATATATAACAAGTATGCTATTGACAGAAGATAGATTATTCAGTGGTCATAACTGTTAAAGAGTTTAAGGTTAAAAGTATTCAATATAAGGCATTTGAATTTATAAAATTGAAACTGAATTATCCGCTCCATTTAATCTCAAATAATCCTAAAGTTTAGGCTCCATGTTGGTCTAAAATTAGTTGAAATACTTCAGAGAAGACTAGATTAATATATGATGTGCCTTGAATTCCTGTTATAAAATAGTTGCAGGTCACACATCTTTAGTTTTGTTTCACTGTGAGCTTGGTCTTGCCATTCAAAGTTGACATCAGTAAAAGCTAACATGTTCTGTTTGGTTTGTGGTGCAATCCATGCAATTCCAGTAGACTTCTGACTGTTACTGTCACAATATGGATGAAAATGCAGTTCACTTCACTGAGTCTGGTTCCTGCATTTTGTTCCTAACCCGTTCCATAGCCCAGTTTTATTCCTGCTTATACATGCATAAATGTATTTAACATAGTGAGTCCTGCTTCTGAATATGTTGAGAAGCATGTTTTACAAATCATTTAAATCTTCTCAGACTAGCACTTCATGCTACAGGAGTGTAAATGCTAGAATTTTTATGGGATGCACAAATTATTTATGGAATATTATGTGTGTATCTTCAACTTAATCCAGCATGATTCTCTACTTCATTGTATACTTGGGAAGAGAAGGAAGAGGCTATAAACAAAAAAAGTGTAGATAGGTATTGCAGAGATTGGGAAAGTGGGGAAATGTGGTTTGATAAAACTAGGATTATATTACAAAGTTTGAGAAGTCAGATTTATTAAAATGCTGATTCTTAGCAACAAACTGATTAACTGTATATTTATGATTTTCAAAAACAAGGTAAATGTTCATTTTTTTCTTCTCCTAGGAAAACTACACACCTTCTAGCATTCATTTTTTAGATATTATCATGTTTTACTTTTGTCAAAAAAAATTCTTTTCTGAAGAAAATCTTGCTTAATGGAATCATACCATTGTGAATATTTATACTAATTATGGTATATTTTGTGTTAACTGCCAATCAACAAATTTGTGGCATAGAGTTATATAGGCTGTTGGGGTCCTTTTTGTAGTATAAAGGACTATTCTTTTTTTATTATTTAATCTTTGAACAGATCATATCTCTGAGATGATATAATATACTCGTTAGAAATGCAGAGTCTATGCATGCCAGAAAAAAGTTATAGATACTATTGGAAATATTCTATGCCTTAAAATAGCTAGTCATTGATGGATAAGTAAATTTTCATAAATATTGTGAAAAGCAACTTATTATATGCTCACCTAATCTCAAAGCCCTTTTTCATTACCAAAATAAAATTACCTGCTTTTATTTTTTATTTGTACTTGATCCTGATCATTTTATATAATCATTTCATCACCTTACAGATTTTTGATACACTTATTCAATTCTTCTCTGTTCAAAAGAACAATGGTCTATTATGTAAACCAAGATTATTTTTTTTTTCCTATTTTTCAGTTTCTTCCTAGAAAATATTACAGTGAGTTTCTATTTCAGATGAATTCCTAACTGCTTTTGGTTGTGGCAAAGTTGAAATTTATAGCATTCATACCTTTTGGATTACTCTGTGTTTCTCTCCCCTCTTTCTCCTATATGTTTGTTAGGGACTCAAAAGTTATGGTTCATGGCTTAACCACTGTTATGAAGGGGATTTTGCCATTGTGGCAAAACAGTATAAAGAAGCCACAGCCACCGATGACCTCCCCACCCTGAAGATGCCTCCTAAGAAGAACTTAGGACTGATTTCAGCTACCCTTAGGGAATATGAGATGAGATGTTGTTCAATCATCTCAGATCTAGGAAAAAAACAAAGCAGGCCGAGGGAGAAGAATGCCAAACAAGAAAGCCAAACCCAGCAGCTGTGCTGAGGATCACCTCTGACTGGGTTTTGGGTGGGGGAGGCCACAGCCCACAGAGCCATTTGCTGAGGGCAGGTTTACACAGCTCCCCCAATGGGAGTAGGGACAAGGAGGTTTCAGGTGTGTGGTGTAACCTCTGGTCAGAGGCAATGAACACCCATCCTCTGTTACACAAACTGGTTCAGATGTAAACACCCCATCCTGGGAAGGCCATATCCACAGGACATTCACATGAGAGGCAGCTGAGGGATGCTATAATCCATCAAAGACCCCCAAAAATACTACCTAGACACTTTCCTGAGGCCTTGCACCACAGCATTGTGTGTGATGCAAAGTTGTGCCACAGATCCAGGTTCTGGAGCAAGACACAGGGGAGGTACCTGGGCATTTGCAATGGCCTGAATGTATATTAATCGATTTGCTTCTATGTTTTTCTTCACCATCAAGCAGACCAGGTAGAGAGGGTCAAGAAAACATCGTTGGGATCCACAGAGTGGTGATATTTTCTTTAATCTGTCTCTGTCACTATCTTTCTGTTCCCCCACCTCTTTTCTATTTCTTTCCCTTCCTTTTCCTTTCTCTCTCTCTCATTTTTACTGTTAAATAAAATCCATACTATTGACTCTGGCCTATGGTCTCATTTGTACCTTAATTTGAGCAGAGACTTTTTTAATACTTTAAATAACCAAACCCAAACAATGCTTTACTAGTATTTGTTGCTCACTGATAAAAATCATGAATAATCATAAAAACATTTGACATATTAGCCTAATGAAGTAATAGAAATACAAGACAAAAGTAAAAATGTAAATAAATGCAATGACTGTCTACTGCAAATTTTTACCGTCCTTATTTCAAAAATTCTATTGCTTTCACATACTTTTTCCCCATGTGATTAGATGGTTTGCTCTTGGCATTCATTCCACATCCCCTGTACTCTAGAAATATGTATCACAGTTTTCAGGAGTTGAATGACTTGGAGCTTTTATTTGTCATTTACAGTGCAGAATCTTCACAAAGTTTATTAGCTTGTGGGGGTTTCTGAGCCCTGTAGTATATTCTGGGCCCAAGATTACTTCCAGTAGAAGACTATCCCTTTCATTTGTGACAGTATCAGCCTGTTAGCAAGACATACAGTAGTATAAAATACCCTAGGATGCCTATTAGCCCTCAGATGGAAGACATAAAGCTGACATGTGTTAATTTTGCCTGCCAGTTTGGATCAGTTGGTAATGAATGGATGTGATATATTGTGGTGACATGAAGACAAGCATTGGAGTTTTCTACCAATAGACAATCTGCTTTCGTAACTGTTTAACTGAACAGATCCTCTGTCGCTTTTCTCATCTAGAATATGATAACATGAGTGTTAACATCACTCAGTAAAGAAAATGCCATCAAAACTTAGAAAACAAAAGAAAATTTGTTTTTTCAGTTCGTGTGGGCCATTCTGTCCAAAGACTTCCTAGAAAACACAACAGTGCAAAACATGATCTCTTGATTCTCTCCCATATTTTAGACCACGTGCTTCTATCTAAAGATATATACTGTCTTCAAAAGTGCTTTTTAAAATGCAGCCACAGAAAGTTACATGTACAGCTCTTGTTTTTTGCAAGGCATCTAATTTATTTGACACCTTTTCTACATTATTAGAGATGTATATAAATATCATTATATTTGTGAGTACCTTTTTAAATTTTGTTTACTACAATATTTTGACAAAGAGTAGATTGAGCATCCTGTAAAATCTGTTTGTTTATTTTCCACTGAATGGCTTTTCTAGCCCAGAATCACTAAAACCGAACATAATTTTGCCCTGAGCACAAAACTTTCATGAATTCCAGCAAAACCCAGGCCTTTGTAATTCAGGACATTGTCTCCAGCCTTTTTGTCTCCTTGATGCAATTGTAAAAACCCATCATATTTACTACTAAGGTCTTTGACTGCAAATAATTTTATCTCTTTTATGACCCTTATTTGCTTACCACTTGCAAGATTTAATGGACTGTACACTCTGATTTTCTTGTCTTTTCTTATTTTTCATATCCACCCTCATTCATCTTCTGACATCTATTTGCTTCAATGCTTCCTTTTTCTTAGCTATCCCTTCTATTCTTCTGCAGACTATTCCTTCCCTTTTGGTCCTTCCCTGAAGTATTTTATATTAAAACTATGTGAATTCAGTAAATTCTCTGCATGTAATCTAGAAAACAGAGGTTAATTATTTTCAGTTACATAATTTTTATGCCTCAGTTTCTTTACAGTAAGGAACTGGAGAATTGATGATCAAATATTACCATCCACTACCTGTTCAAATACACCTGGACTTGTAAGCATTACAGAATTAAACAGTTTGTGAACCTCCCAAAGATTAATTCTGTGAGCTATAATAATCTAACAAATATTTCTTTCCTGTCCAAAAATGATTCCCTGAATTCTCATAATCTACAAATCTACATCTGTATTTATCAAGAGACACTGAAACCATGTGGCATATACTGAAATATTTAATTAAATAAAAATTGACTTGTGTATTTACTCAAACAAACTGAATGTATTTATATTCCTGTATTTCCATCTGTATAGTATTATACAGTATTAATAATGATAAATATTATATGATTTTGGAACGTAGACTACCTTTAATACCTAAATATATGCAAAAGATTGTAAAGGAAGTTTTACAATGCAAAGTATAGGTACTCAGATTTAACTACCTTTAAAAAGCTAACATATGTTTTCTAAATAGGTTAGGTCTCCTCAGTTAGGTAGAGAAATGAACAAGAAATTGTCCAGTTCTGAATCTGTCTTCCATATTAGCTATATATGCAAGATCCTCCATTTTAATTGAAATACTTCTCGTCAAGTTATAAAGGTGAGCTCTGTGGTATTTTCATCTGGGAATATCTACTCATGAAGGAATATGACTGCTTACCTCTTTTTGTTGCCAGACACTTTTGTGGTGAAGTAGATTCTTCCAGGAAGGATCAGTCCTAAGACTTGGTCCTTAGTATGCTGCTTCCCAGTACTGTCTGATTTAGTCTCCATGACAGAGAGACCTTTTTATGGGGGTGATCAAATTGTAAAACAGTGTAACTGTTGTGAAAATAAATAAATGAAGCAACGTGACTGCAAAAGTCATGAATGGAAGATCCGGGGAAGTGACATTCACATTTTTTTTGTAATTTCAGTCAGGGAATTTCAAACTGATTCCTTCTAATATTTACAAGATGTTCAAATTTTCCAAAAAAATTAGGCATGAATTGCAATTTGATACAAGCAACAAATATCTAGAAATCCCTGATCTACATCAATCTTCAATATCAATATTTTGGTTATGCACTGGGAACATTCTACTAAATTACTGCCACTCCTCTCCTTCCCCCTCATGACTTTTCCATCTAAAGAAGTCCAGGAAGGACTACAGATTATTTCCTAGTGAAAATCCTAGATGATCAGCAAAGAAATGAATCCTAGAGTCCTGGAAGGACTGTCAGGAGATTGTCTTGCTCATCCAACTGCCTCAAGGCATGAACAACTGCAAATTAGTGAATTCTGAAAGATGTTTGTGTAGCTTATTTTTACTTCAAAAGATTGTTCAAATGTCTAACCTAAATGCCCTCTCTGCACATCTGCCGTGCATACAGAGGAAATTCTTTTAGAGATCTTAAAACTGTTCACATTCCCTTGGTCCCTCAAATATTCAGTCTTGGATATATTTTTCAGACTTCTGTATAAACTATACACATTGTCTATACTTCTCAATATTTAAACTTGCTGTCCACTAGACTTTGCTAAAGACAAAGTCTTTTCTAAAATCTAAAACTGTCTAGAAGATTATATTTCTAGTTGATGTTTTCCACTGTTATCAACTTCTGAGCAATATCATGACCTCTGTTTCGGTTGAGGTTCAGTATAGCACATAGCTTGCTGCCTAACTAGACAATATTTCTTCTATATTTAGGCAGCTGATTAATCCTACTAACACATAGCATTTTTTACTTTTGTCCCTCAAATTCCATCTGGGTTTTTCAGTTCATAGATTTAACTTGTGAAATTTAACCTGCTAAAAGAAATGAAAGAAACTGAGTACATTAAATCCAGCATGATGTCTGAACTCGTCATAAGTACAATGAACAGCCAGAGTCTACAGAAGGGTTATTATCAATGACCTAAGCAAATTAACAGACATCCCTTGGGAGGAGAGACAGAGTAATCAGATGATTGCCATAGAATCTGGGTGAGTACTCTTTCCATCTTCAGTGAAGAAGGACAAAATTAAGTACTCAGTCAGTAGGTATTTCATTTCTGACAAGAAAATGGCATTCCAAGTAGTAAAAGGCCCCAATCTGGTCTATCAATGTAACTACCCAACACTTCTTTCAGAAATCACTCACAATAAAAAAATCCACAAAATGGAAGCATTTGTTATGAGCATCCAGAAGATACTTGAAAGAATAATTTTCCCTGCTGTGTGGTTTCCTCTACCCCTCAAATTACGTTAAGCAATCCAGTCTACCTTTTAGCCCAACAGCCACAACAACAAATTTTGTCATCATTTTATTTATTTCTTACATGTAGAATCCTATATGAAGTTATTTCAGTGTTTCTGTAGAGGGGATAATTTTCCTTGTATTTTTCTCTTTCAATAGAAACTTCTTATGACCACTTTTATTTCCAAATAGTCATACTCAGTAACAGACTTTACAGTAACTGAGGTTTTGTACACTTCCCTTTCTGAGGTTGCATTCCAAAGACACATTCATCTCATTTCTTTCCACCAGTACCTCTAAAATTCAGTAGTATACTGTAACAAACTAATTGAATTGACACTCATTTCAAGTTTAACTACTGTGTTTAAAACACTAGCAAAAGTAATGAAAAATTTAATGTAGCTTAAAATTTTGAATAGATTTCTGTACATGTACATGCTTATAAACTGCACTGCACTGCACTAAAGAGATTTACAGGAACAGCTTCCATCTATAACAGTATTTTTTTATTACAATTTTGGTGTTTCTAAACCCTGCATGATGGAATTTTTTCAATTTTCTTTCAAAGAAATGAGATGGACTTCATGGATTCTGCAGGTTTTTGGTTGTTTTTTTTTACTATGCAAGATTTTACTGTTGCTCTATAGCATATTGTTTCATTAAGTGTGAGTATGTAAGCATACAATCATGGTTGTATGCTGAACAGAAGAGAATTAATTTCTGAATTGTTTGTTTTTATGTAATATTCAGAGGTGGAATAGAACACCTGAATTATTAGCAATATGTAGATCTTTTTTAAAAAGTTGGATTTTTAAAGAAAAAATTGAAACTTCTATATGGCATGGTTAGTATAGATGCATTTGCTACTCATTCTATTCCCTAATAGTCCCACCTGCAAATATCTTGTCTAAACAGGTTGAAAGGCAATGGATGGTACCAGCAAATGTAAGAACACTGCTACTCCAAATGTTCCTTAAACCTGGAATGGAGAAACAGAAATATTCCCATGGAATAGGGGACTGAGGAGTTATCTTTTTTTTTTTTTCACCATTTGGTGTACTGAGGTGTTGTCCTGCTAGACTCTATATAGTGCTCTAACTGCAACCCTCATAATCACATATTAAAAAAAAAAAAAAA
>WEIU01009213.1:1381-12334 GCA_013389925.1 Aegithalos caudatus
TTTGTTTGTTTTGTTTTGGGTTTTTTTTGTTTGGTTTGGTTTTTTTGTTTTGTTTTTTTGGGTTTTGTTGTTGTTTGTTTTGGTTTTGGGGGTTTTGTTTTGTTTTGGGTTTTTTGTCTACTTTTAAATTAACTTCGCTGGGATTTCTATGTGAAAGAGTTTCTTCCTGTATTCAGAAAGCTTCCTTAACCATTGCTACTAGATTCTCAATAAACAGTACAGCTCAACAGCTGAGTTTCTCCATATGAGTCCAGTTCCTTTGAATGCAGCCACTGTGCACACTGCACAAATCAGATTGCCTTTTGCATCTTTAGCTATTCAGATTGTCTAAACCAAACAACCATTTAAGATAGCTGCAGAATTCCTCTTGTAATGGCTGACAGATGAGGACAGCACCAGTGAGTTGAAGAGACCTTAGAGGGCTCACTCTCACAGGGTTTAAAGCATCCAAGAATGGAGGTATTTTCTTGCTGAAAGATCTGCTCCTGTCACAGCTGCTTTAAGCCATTTGGAACAAATACAGAGTAATGTGAAAAGAAAGTCTGTTATGAAGCAGGACCTGTAATACCATCAGCCCCATGATCCCACTTACAGAACAGTTCTCAGGGAATCAACACAGACTTGCCTTAGTAAATGGGAGCTCACTGCTTCAAGCTATAAACAAAATTAGTGCTGCAAATTCCTACAGTCACTCTCTGTTTCCAAAAGGGCAACTAGGTTCTAGTTTAAACTCAAATTTGTAGCAGTTATTGTTGTCAAATATTGAACATATATAAATCTGCTTTAAAAGAGTACTATAAAATTCAGATAAAGCTTTAGGAATTAAGAAATTCTACTAATCTTTCTCCAAGTCAATATGAAATGGTTAACTGCTGTATTTGATCTCAACAACATTACAAATAACATATGGTAACTTTGAAACAAATGGAAAAAAATCCTCCCTAATTTTTCACCTAGCTTTCTCACTGTATTATACTTCAAGCACAAATGACCATGCAAGTTGATTTTATGCATTTTTTTACTGCAACAAGCACTAATGGTTTTCTCTTGTAAGGCTAAAAGGGGAAATAATATTTTCATGACAGAAAAGAATATAGCCTGTGAGTGCCTCACAGCAGATGAAGTATTTAAAATGTATCAAAATGGTCCTTGAGTTACTTGAACTCAATGGTTTCCAGGTTAAAATGCAAGCACAATGGCCATTGCTTTTTCAGGGTACAGAGTGCAATCACTTGAAATGTTTAGATCTTTAAAAGTGGTCAAATCACAGTAAAAAGCCTTCTGTAAGGAGCAGTGAGTTTTTGGCCAAACATATATTTGGCTTTCTCTCCTTTTTGTGAAATGATCTTGGAATTTCTGAATGGCAAACTCACAACATTTTTTACTAAGCAATCTAACAAAATCAATGATCTTTATTTCTCCATTCTTCTTCAACCACCCTGTGCATCAGGATGCACTTAGAGAGCAAGTCAAATGAGCACTGAGATTTGGCATCAGCATTTAGCTCTGTGGTAGTCAGTTACAACCCAAACCACCTATGAGAACCAGAACAATGTGCTTAGGACAAATTTATGCAGCCTAAACCAAAAATTTTACTGTGCAGGGGCCAAGGATGAAAATCAAATTAATTACTGAATATTCTCCAGATGAGAAAACTGAATTACTGAAAGAAAAAAGTTTGTTGGGTGACTGTGTTTAGAGTTTCTTTTCCTTAACTCCCATGAATTCATGCTTTAAAATCTTTGTTTTTCCTTTCTTTCAGTCAACCCAAGATCTGTGACAGGCTCATAAGCACATACTACCAATACATACTGCCAGACTTCTTTCTGGCAGTGTCTTTGGGTTGAAAAAAATACAAGTCAGTATAGTACAGTAAAAAATAAATAACAGTTTATTTAAAACTTAGAGATAAAGCAAACACAGTTAATCTAAGCTTTAAGAGGTCTGGTTTAGCTATGCATAATTATAGGAAACTAACAGGTATCTAACAGTGTGAAGTAGGGAATGTAACTCCGTAAGACATTGCTTTTTGAAATTTCTACATGAGTAAATTGTTAAGTAATTTCTCCCTTACCGTTTTAGTTTTCTCTCTTAGAACCTAAGTTACTAATAGCATTAACTGGCAAATGCTACAATGAATTACTTGATATTCAGAAAATACTACAATCTTCTGAGATTATAACAGCATACAAATGCTGGATACATATTTCATCTCAAAGCTACATTTAAGTAGGAGATTTTCAGCCTGAGAGAGAATAAATAGATTTGCTTCCTGGACAATGGATTGAAATATTCATTGCCATTTGAGGCATTACTGAATGATGGCCTGTTTCAGGACTTTTCAGACGTCAGCAATAAGGGCTACTTTCCACAACAGCACTCTGACTGCAGAAGATAAAAGAATGTTTATTCTTTTTTTCACAGGGACTGGAAAACAATGACAAAAGCAGGAAGGCAGCAGTAATGCAGAAATCTGGAGGCAGTGATAAAGGGTAGGGAGAATGGAGAAAGTTGTATAAATAAATCCATTCTGGTCAAAATCAGGCAGGTGATAACCATAGGTATATGACACTGAAGGGTAAATCACTTTTCTTAAAATTAAATAATTAAAGAAAACTTAAAATTTCATTAGGTATGAGAAAAAATTATTTGAAATACAGAAATCAAAGCAAAGCATTTCAAACCTTTAGAACACAAGTTCACATTGTTTTTTCTGAGTGCACTATACAAACCTTAAAAAGAAGAAAGGACACTGCATTTGTTCAAAAGACTTGCTGCTGGATTCTGTAAAGTACACCTAATTAATACTGACATGTTATTGCTTCCCTCTTGACATCTTGTGAACAGTCAGAGCTAGCCAAATAGCAAGCTGGTATAACCTCTGGCTTGGAGAAAATTTCAGTTAGTGACAAACAGTCAAAAACAGCACCTGAGAAGAAGGCAGAGCTTAAAATGAGCATTGTTCAACAAAATAAAGTGAATGAATGTATGGATCAAAACATTAACTGTAGAGGGAATAATAATTAGTTCCACAAGGAACTGCAGAGAATTTAACAGAATTTTGCTTTGAAAAAACTAGTTTTGTTGTTCAGCTGATTTAATTAATAAGCCCCCCAACATCTTACAAGGGGCAGAAATAGCAGTGAGCAGGAAGCAGTGATCTTTCCTGCAGCCAGCCCTGTTGGAATAGCTCCCATCTTAGGTAGTGACCCCAGTAGTTCCACTTCCCAAGTTTAGTTGAGCAGAATACATTTTTCATTCACTAAACCATTTTTCATTTACTCATGGATCAAGTCCCCAACATTTGGTGCTATGTTGTCATAGGCATTTCATTAGTAATGTAAAAACCTTCCCCATCAAACCCTCCCATTTATGATTATCATTTTGTTGGTAAACAGATCTCTTTCATCACTCTTAACTGCTCCAATTTTTACACGATCATCACGACCTCCTGGTTTTCATTTTAGTAAATCTCTTGAAACAGGAGTAAATACATGAAAACCTTAGAGACAGCAGCAAAATGAGTAAGAAAATGTTTCTTTAAAAAAATTGTAATTCTGCAAAAATTATGATGCCAGCCAATAAAAAGTAATTTCATTCAGATAATACACTAGACTTCTTCAGAGTCTTCATGGTCACACTAACAGAATGTGGAGTCTGCATGAGAAGCAAATGCAAGAGTTGTTTTGCAGAAACCCCAAAGCTTAGCACATGCTGTAACTCATAGGAAGAAGTACAATACTTCTGAAGCCACAAAACTAACCCTTCTGGTCTTTACTCACACATTTCTCCAGTAATTTAAATTAACAATGCTGTTTCTTGTAGAAATGGTAGATCATATGCAGGAATAGGTACTTAGAGAAACTTAAGGTGAAAATATTGTATAAAATGTCATATGAAAAATAGTAAATTTTTCAAAGTTTAGTTTTTTATCCTTCTTACCAGAGTGATGTAACATCATTAAAAGGATGGATTAGAAAACTCCTATTCCCAATATGCTATTGTTGTTAATACAAACTGAAATAAATATTTTATTTAGCACTTTTTTTTCACCTCTGGCCAACTACAAAGACTCTCTCAAATCAAAGATTCAAATTTCCAAATCATTAACATCAGGAAATTTTGAGTGTCAGATGTCACTCATTCTAAAATTTTAATGAAAACAAACAAAAGTCCTTCCAAACTGATTTCAGGTTCAACTATTTCAAGTAATTTCACTTGAAGAACCAGGCCTGGATACATGGTAGAACTCATACCATCTTTAAATCTTACTTGCTTTTTGTTGATTTTATACATAAAATTATTATAATCTATAATGTGGAAACAGTTGCATTTGATATTACTTTCTAAGCATTGCTAGAAAGCCACATCAAATGTTCACAGAAAATAAGGGGGTTTTTGCACAGAACTTTCATTCATAAACCAACTGTCAGCTTAGAATTGTGAATATAAATATTAGAAGCTAATGTTTCAGCTGTTGTCATCGAGGCTGGTACCTCCACATTGCTGTTGCTATAGCTCCCCTGCCACTGAGATCAAATCTCTTTATAATAAATAGGTAAATATACACAAACAAAACATTGGGATGTACAGATATTCATCTCTACACACAGGCAAGAGTAAACACTGCAAGCTTCCTCATTAAAATACTTTTTGCAATAGCCAAAAGGTCAAGGATACAAAATCTTGTACTTTCCCTTCCATGAAATTACATAGACAAGTATTTTTATAGCATATGTCTTGAGTATTTGTATTTAAGCAGCATAAATCTCTCAGAATCTACTCAAAACAACATCCTAGCACAGAAAAGCTGTGGAACAGTAGAAAAAGCTCTTAGAAACAAAATTTTAAATTATAAGAATCCTTAAAAGGGACTGTCCAATCCAATAAAATGAACAGTTACCTTCAAGCTAGGATTCAAAAAAAATCTCATAAAAACGAAACTTGGATTGGAAGCCCAGTAATTTTCATCTCACATGCCTCTTAGACAGCTAACTTCTCAGTCATTCTGATGAGCACTGTTTTTTTACAGGCTATTTATTCAAAGGTGCACTCAGAGGAGGGGCAAATAGACACCCTGCAAAACATGAGCTTTCATTTTCACTGAGTTGCACTGCTTTAGATTGACTGCCTGCTTCTTCAGGAAAGGGAACCTTTTGGCATTTGTCAGCAGGCTCAAATATCCTGAAATGCTGAAAAGGTGAAACAAAATCTTTCCCTGTGCTGCCTTCCTATCTGATCTTTTGTCTCATATGTTTCCCTCAGGGATGCACAAGAAATTTCTCTGAATAATTCATAAGTACCTAGGCAGAAACCAGCTTCTACTTCTGAACAAAAAGACTGGGTAGGAAGCTGAGTTCAGCTGTTCTATTCTGCTCTATCTGGAAGAAAACTGAATTAAAATAAAATAATTTTCTTAACATAGTAAGCACACAATGTTTACATGTATGTATCTATGAAGTATATAAACAAACATACATTTGTACTGGTGAAGGTACCTTTGTACTTAAAGCTACACATTCATTTGAGGGCAGGACTGATTCTCTACCTTTCAAAAACCCAAGAAACCACATAGCACAAAGGTAATCAACAAACGTGCAGAATGCAGAAAACAGCTGTACTCTGCAGTGTACTCTGCACCTCAAGTCCTATGTGCAGTTTTGGGCACCACAATGTAAGGATATAAAGGCACTGGAAGGCATCCAAAGGAGGGCAATGAGCATGGTGAAGGGCCTTGGGGGGAAGCCATGTGAGCATTGGCTGAGGTCACTTGGTCTGGTCAGCCTGGAGAAGAGGAGACTGAGGGGAGACCCCATTGCAGTTACAACTTCCCATGAGGGGAAGAGGAGGGACAGACACTGATCTCTGCTCTCTGGTGACAGTGACAGGACTGAGGGAATGGCCTGAAGCTGTGCCAGGGGAGGTTAAGGTTGGATATCAGGAAAAACCAGAGGATGGTTGGGCACTAGAACAGGTTCCTCAGGGAAATGCTCACAGCACCACCCTGAGAGAGCTCAAGAAGCATTTGGACAATGATCTTGGACACACGGTGTGACTCTTGGAGTGTCCTGTGCATGGTCGGGAGTTAAACTTGAAAATCCTTGTAGCTCTCTTCCAACTCAGCATATTCTATGATTTTATAAATTAACTTTTATTTCAGAATACCAAAAATGACTGGTCTTTCCTGTACAGTGTCCAGCTATAGTATCCAACACTTCTCTTACCCTAAGCCACTTTCATTTCCCAATGGCATGAATATTAGGCAGATGCAAATTGCTGCTTCTTCTTCTTCTATAGTTTCTATTGAAACAGACTTATGGCCTGCAAATTCTTTTTATGTCCCAGCATACAAAAGACAGACTAAATGCCAGGAAAGACTGTTTCCAAAGCATTTTGTAATAAGAATATAGATCCCAAGCTGACAATTTATGGGTTACCTATACCAAGTCAAGACTTCACAGTACAGTATCACCAGTTGAGATGACACTGCTTATGAACATGGGCTCAAGACTTACCAGCCTCTGCATGCTTTTCACATGGGTAGGACTAATGGATAAGGCCTCTTCATACCAACGTTTGGCTTCATCAATATTTCCACGAAGTTCAGCCACCTGGCCCCTCATGTAGAGAACATAATGGGACATTGGAAAGAGATTCGCTGCTTCCTGGGTACATGCCGTGGCCTCAGCAGGCTTCCCAATTCCTATGTAGACTTCAGCTGTGGAAAGAGGGTCAGGACCAAATAATGATTCTTGCTTCATCATATCATGAATAGATATGGTCACGTATGCTTTATTTGTAACTATTTTAAATGTGTTTGTAAATAGTTTCACTTTGGATAAAGACTATTTTCCTAAAAAAAAAAAAAAAAAACAATTGCATCGTAAAAGAGAAATTATTACCTAAATTATTTTAAATTAATTATTCTTTCAGGAAAGTTGCTTTTCTTAGTGTATCAGGGGTTACAACTTCTAAATGGCTGTTTGAAATCCCAGAACACTCTTTCTACTTTGCCATTTTTATCTTAAATCTTGGATTTTTTAATTTTAGTTTTATTTTTAAGATGTGAGCATGTGAATATTCCAGGACTCTTTAAATCACTTGAGTAGCCTGACACACACTTATATAAATCAGATTGACTATAGGGGGGAAAATTTTCATTCAGTGAGTAATTAACAACTAATAATAGAAGTATTTGCCTTCAGTAGCTCTTATGACACTGTTACACTCTTCAACACTGCGATTTCACTTCCTTGCTAGTTCATCCTAATCTCTTGCTGAGAGAGTGGGAGAAGAGAGGAATAAAGAGATACTAAATGCAAGAAAAAGCTATTAAGGTTCTGGGTTGGGTGATCTTTTCCTTTACATTGGTACAGACCGAATAAAAATATAGCCTCAAAGTAATTTTATCACTGCATTGTCTTGTGTCACACTGTACAAGTTTATAAATTAATGTTTAAATCAAGCTGCTGCATCAAAGATCACAGCCAAGTGATCTGTCACTGCTCAAGACATGCTTCTCACTGTACTGTACAGGCCACCCATCTTTGGGTTTAAAGGCTCTCAGATCAGGAACTCCCACCACAACAGTGGATTTTGGATTATGTCTAAAACTCTGAATCAGACTGATATTTGAATGCATTTAAAGGACCTTGCTTATGAAAAAATTGCACTCAACAGCTTTAGCTCTGTGATCTTACAATGTCAGAATATTTTAAAGATATTTTTCAGAGTAGGAATACAAAAAAAACCCCACCAAACAGAAAATAAGTAATGGAACAAGCTGCCTCAGAAGGCTGAAAAATTATCAACATTATAGATGCTAAGAGTTACTGTAGATGGTCATATGTGACAGTTTATAAATATTTAAAGTCAATGATGCCACAATGCAGAGAAGGCAACTACACTACACCCTGCTGGACATTGCCCTGTTCTAATCTGTGTTGCTTTTGATAGCTCAAATGAGCTCACTGTTATTAGTCACTGTAATTGCTTTCATTCCAGTCTTCTGGGCTTTCCCTCTAAAGCACCACTACACCATTTATAACTGGGAGCCTTTACTCTGCAATGACTTTCACACCATAAAACTGCAGATGTAAATAGGTAAATTAAAATGCTATGAAATAAAGCACTGTTTTGTTGAAAACATGAATGAAAAAAAAAATGTAACAAACATGCTCTGAAAGCAGAACGAAGCATAACAATTGCTTGCTGATTTCTAAATTACATCTTTCTGATCCAGCTATCAATAAAAACAATTGCATGTTGTACATTTTAACTATATAAACTGGATCATCATTTTCTGGTTAAAATTTTATGTAACAGCCACTTGTGATATTCCAGTTAGCTTGAGGCTTGAAGCATCATAGCAATACTAAATCCACTCAGGATGACTCCACATTTAGACAAACAATCCTGAGTCTTCTACATTAATGAAACCAGAAGGAAAAGAACGGAATTTGGGCTCATTATCACAGTTGCAAGGGACAGGTTGCTCAATAGTACTATTACTGTTTCTTTCCCTGCATACGCAGAGTTATTTATTTTCTATTATAAAATTTTGTAGTTACAGGAACTGTAACTACAAAAAACCTTACAAACAAAAAATCTTACAAACATTTCTTTCATTCAACAAAAATGATCTCGGTTGGAGCATGGTGCTAGTCATGCCAAGGTCACAGGTTCCATCCCCTCATGGATCATTCACTTAGGAGTCAGACTTGATGATGCTTGTGAGTGCCTTGCAAACCAGAATATTCTGTGATTCTGCAAGGACACCTAGATTTCCAAGCACTAAGATACTCTAGGTACTTCAGAAACTAAATTCTTCAGGGATAAGAGAGAGTGCTGCATTTGTTCTACAAAAGATATGACACCACTGGTAACAGCTACATTCTAAAACTACTGCTTTATCTTTCATAAGTGACCTTACACACAGAGCAACTCTAGTGTGCTTTTTATTTCTTGGCTTGTTTTGGTGCCACATGCATGTTAAAAATATGATCTGATAAGTGGTAATAGATTCTGAATGAAGCAAACAGATTTTGGTAAGTCCTTGGACTAGCAATAAAGGAGAGGGCATAGAAAAATAAATTGTACTCTCAAAGTACCTGCATGAAGCCATATTTGAGCCAGAGTCATCCAGGGATGCAGGGGACCTTGTTTAGGGGCACTGCTTTGCAGAGAAGAAGCAACCTCGGACAATGCTTGCTCCACTCTGGAAGCTGCTATTGATGTGGCATGTACTGAACCTGCAGAAGTAATAAAAAGAATTTACCAGCACAGAAGTAATGAAGGCCATATACATTGCACAAAACATTTAATTGTAGCCCTTTTTGTAAGAAGCTTTACCCCAAACCCAATATTTAACTTACATTTACCATTTTCGAGAAATTTTTTTAAATGACAGATTAATTTTCTTATGAATGCTTTCATACTGGTCTGAAAGTCTATATAAAAAACACATTAAACTTTGGTAACTTTACCTGACATTTTTTTGGATTGCTATTATGAACACTCTCTATAAAACTTGACACCTCTTTTCTGGCAATGTGCAATCCAAAAAAGGTTTGTGATGGTATTATACACTGTCGTCTTCAGGCTGCTGCATTCACTTTGATGTTAGTACTAGCTATGTCTTTCCACAGAGTGCAATTAGAGGATTATTTTACAACTAACAACAGAACAAAAAAAGAGAACAAAAATACACACAGCGATCACGACATACACTATCACAAATGCACTGTTAAACTGCACTGAATGTCAAATTTCCCTAATCAAGAAGGCTGAGTTAAAGTACCTTGTGGCAAAAAAGTCCACAAAGTTTTTCTGCATAAAAAACTTTCCCAGAGCATACTAAGGATAATTCTCATAAAATGTATCATTTCCAAGTCAGATTAGAATCTCATTGGCAAATAATATCCTTTTCAAAGTACTGGAATTAAAAAAGCCTCTATGACTAGAGAATACCTAATGGCAACTGTACTTTGGATAGTCAATTACTGCCAGCATATTTAGTCATGACTTTTTTTTTAAATCAAGACCATGAATATTTTAAACTACACTCCTTCTTGTCATCTGAGCCTCAGCATATCTCTAGTTGTTTTATAATTACAAATTACAAAATCTCATACTGATTAGACCTGATTAAAAAATAAAGGCAGTAAAATATTCCATACTGGATCAGATGAGAAATTGTCTAATTCCATCACCATATCCATAACGGTCAACAATGGCAGATACTCCAAAAGAAAGTATTGAATCCTGTACCAGTTGAACTACACTCCAAAACCTCGTCTTCATCATTAGAAGTTAAGAAATAAACAAAACCTTCACTCTCAATATCGCAGGTTTTCTAAGAATTTTAGTGAGAAGAGATTTGTCACATGAAATATACATTCTTAAGTGTGACAAGGTAGATCAGCAAACCAGAAAGCACTGGAAATTCCTAGTACACAGATCAGTAGGAAGAGGAAGTTAGTCTGAAATTATACATCATAGTTCTCTTAACTGAAAGAAACAAAGGAAAAGCAGCACAGGACATAATTAGCATTTCATATCATTATGAACAAGGAATTGTCCTGAAGATCTGAAAGAGTGTCTGGCAGTAGAGTTTGCTTTCCTTTTTACTGGCTGATGAAACAACTCAAAGTCCAGCCTGCACAGCTGAACATTCACTACAGTTTTTGCTTCTCTTATTTTAAAGCTTAAATTCTGAAGAAATTTAAAAGGGAAGTCTAAGCATGGAGTGTATTATAAGAAGAATACTAGCAAGCATACCAAAAGTAAGAACTAGTCACGAGTAACCCTCTTCTTGTCTGACAGCCTTTTTTGTAAAGCACATCACTGTAGCCTGGCACTTGTTAGCCTTCCAGGGACTAATAGCAAAAGCACCTTCTTCCCTCCAGAACAATTTGCAAAGAAAAGGTGCAATTCAGTGCCATAAAGGAGACC
>WEIU01009218.1:846-15574 GCA_013389925.1 Aegithalos caudatus
AAAACTCTTGCAACAGTGTTAAAATAGTAAAATAAAAAGTAGGCCTTTATTGGAAGCTACCAGGTGTCCTGGTGGTAATGTGCTCCCATGGCATTGGATTTTCTACTATTTTTATAAGTTTTAAAAATTAGCATAACTAACAAATATTGTCCAATTACAAGAGCAGTTTGTTAGGTTATTTTTCCTGGGTACTGTCCCACTGGAGTTGGTCTAAGGCTTCTTTCCCCCATTTCATATTCCACCTCCTCAGATTCTGATTGGAAAACAGAAGCCTGCTCCTTGTCAGGCTGCTTTTTCTGAAGAATAAGACTAAAGAGTATTTCAGAAATGTGTTAAAATCCAAGAGAAAGGATAGAAAAAATACTAGGAACTATATTACTATTTAATAGTAGTCTAAAAAGATATGAATATATGAAAAATACATAAAAAGCAAAATCTTTAGGCATCACTACAATGACCATTAACTGAGGTACTAGCAGGAAGTAAGAGGCCATGTTTCTACCTCTTCTGAAGGGGAAAGCTGCAGAGGAATTGAGCCCAAAATAAAAGTCACTTTCTAAACCTCAAAAGAGCTTTACCCTAAATTTTGCATTTTGGGACCACTTCAGTTTATGATTATTTAATTATTGCAATCAATCAGAAAAGAGGAGGGTGATCTCTTTGAGGTATTAATCTGAAATGGTATTCCAGTATTTTCTGTAGAATGGGACTACATCCATAGAAGGGCCGAGTGCAATCCACCCTTGAAACTTCTTAGTGGGCATTTCTTTCCTTGGTTTCTTCTGGTACTGCCCTCAAAGGTGACAATGGTAGCTCCCAGCTCTTTGTCAAGCCAGGTAAAAGCAAGAAAAAACTGGGTTCAGCTACTTCTGTAGTAGCACTTTTAAAGGATCTTGAGTAACAGCATGAACAACTAAACTGAAGTTTGACCACAGTGTAGCCTCCTGGAAGGTGAGAGCAAGTCAGAATTGTGGGGAAGGAAAAGGAAGATGTCATTCACTACCTGAAGGGCTTATTTCTTGGGTTAAAGTGGAGACATTTCAATATCATTTGACTCACAAATCAAGATTCTTTTGTCAAGCAAAATCGTTTTGCAATTTTTAGTAAGTTTGAATTGACATAAAGAAACCCACCAAAACCAAAAAAAGCCAGCATTTCAAAACAAAACCAGGAAGAAGGGAAACACCCTAGTTGCAGTTAGATTCTTGTAGTTTCTGTCATTTTTGTAATCTCGCTGTCCTTATTCTTTCACCCTACTGACTGCATGTGCTCAGCAAAGGGTGCTGAAGCAGATCAAAGTCGATTTCCTGATAATTAGTAATCAATAAGGTCTAAGAAGAGTGTTAAGTAACAGTATCACCCGGCTTTTTGCTCTATATTAGAAGGTGCTATTTCCACTAGGGAGGGGTGTATCAGTTCTGCCTGATTCAGTTCAGGAGGTTCTCCTGACTCCAGTGTCACCCGAAGTGTTGGTCTGCATCAACATTGCACTCCATTTCTTTTAGGAGTGGAGTGGTAAGGGAAGAGCAGCTTCCAGATTTTTGCATTGCAATCCATCATCCCTCACAAACTGAAAGACAAATGAGATAATTTCCTCCTCTCTTTTATGCAGGCAAGAAGTCGTGCTTTAGCTGTCTGCTTCCTCTATACTGATAGTTATGGCCAGTAGAACAAATTCTCTGGAGTGTCCTCAGCCAGCAACTGGCAGAAAATTCAGAATCTTATGGCTTTTACAAAGAGTGGAAGTGACATTCTCTAACAAATGCAATAGGACTATAAACTCTATTCTGTGATGTGCAGAACATAGAAATAAACCTATGCAAAAGTCTCAAGGCCCTCTGTGGTCATTTCAGCTTACATCCCATGTATGCACAGTGAATAACAGACAGTTGAGAGATAAAAACTTAATTCAATTATAGATGTATGTATTACAGCTTTCTGTCACAATGACTAAATGTTCATGCACAGAACTGAGTCATCTTTTCTCTGACTTATATTTAGCCTTAATATGCATTTTCTTATAGGGTTGCTGTTTAAAAGGCAAAGTAGACAGGCAGCTGGATTCTGGCCTTCATGAACCAGAGTGAAATCCTTGCTACAGCTCATGCTCCAGAATGACACTGGGATTTCTCTGAACTTTATGAACATGGTGATGCAATTTGCCTTACGTGGCTTTTTTTGACAGACCATTTAATTACATTCAGCATGCAGAAAAACAAAGAAAAAGAAACTAAAAGCTGAATTCACACTTTCCTCAGGACAAAAAAATTAACCTGGAAGTTGAATATATTAGGAAAGAAAAGAAAAACATTCACATTTGAAATTTGCAAAAAGCATAAGGCAAATGAATGGATGGCTATGCCAGCTTCCTTGCTGCAGCAGTGTGAGTAGGAGTAGCAGTGTTTTGGGGAGGAAATATGCAATAGGTTAAGTCAGTACTACGCTGGATAAGAAGACCTCTAATAATGCCTAAAATCTGGACTCAGAATGCCAGACTCAGCCCATATTAGGTGAATGATGCGTGGGGAAACACAAAGGAGGGGTGTTAGACAAATAAATGCTTTTAGAAGCAGATGAGGGAGAAATCTTCACATAGCTTACTCAATTGGATGGTCAACACAGTGGTATTAGAATTGCCATCACTGTGGGTTGATCCAAGGGAACTGCAGTAATAAAGGTTTTTTGAGGAGATAGATATAGCTGGACATACGTGCATGCATTTTGCAGATTTCATAGAGTATGTGACTTAATGTGAGCTTTCTCAGACAACCCAGGACAGTTTTATTGTTCTTTTGTATCCTGGTAGAATCAGAAATATCATATCCAAGAGACCAGCTCAGTTGCACAGATAGTGACNAATCATGCTTTGCTTTGTTTTGTTCCTTTTTTCTTTTTTCTTTTTTTTTTTTCTTTTTTCTTTTTCTTTACAGCTGGCCTACATAGGCTACTTGATGCTTTTCAACTACATTGTGTTGGTGAAGATGGATCGCTGGCCATCTATTCAGGAGTGGATTGTCATCTCATACATTTTCACTCTGGGAATAGAGAAGATGAGAGAGGTAAAGTCTCCCCAACCAAGAAAGAATAAAAAAGGAATAAACATGGGGTTTGAGACTTATTTTTCATTTTAATATCTGTTTTTATTATTTTTCTCAGGGTACATTTTTATGAATGAGTTTATCATAAAATTGCCTCTTTTTACAGAAAGGCATATGTATTGTTACAAAAAAGCAGGAAAAGTATCTACCTTCTTTAATTTTAAAATTAGCAGTTTCTTTTTCTTCTCTTTCTTCTCTTTCTTTCTTCTCTTTCTTTCTTTCTTTCTTTCTTTCTCTCCTTCTCCTTCTCTCTTTCTCTTTCTGTCTTTACTTATTTCCTTGTTTCTTTCTGTCCTTTTTTCCTTCCTTCTTTCTTTCCCTCTTTTCTTCTTCTCTCACAAAATTTCTGTATTCAAATTTCACTGTGATGCTCATTTAAAAGCATTCACAAGTACAGAGTGATCTTCTGACTAGTCAGCTAAATTCCTTAAAATGTGACTCTTGAAAAAAATTGTTAATTTGTCAAGCAATAGTGTGCAAAGCAGACACACAGAGCAAAGACAGAGCATTTAAGGTAGCACTCAGTCTATAAAGTGAGTGAGGGGACTCTCTTAACCCTGCCCCTCATGGTCTCTCCCATCTAATGCTGTCCTCTTTCACTTAGCCAAAGTGAATATTATTCACCATTTATTCCACAGTGACACCAGAGGCCCAATTCAGCCCTAATGTGAGTGAATGCAAGTCCCATTGACCTCAGCTGAAATAGCACATTTGTACCCCTGGGCTGAATCTGTTACCAGTTATGTTTGTACATTCTGAAGCCAGTGCTCTGGAGGACTCGACTAAAAATGGACTTGTAACACTTAGGTTTCAAAGACAGGTTTCTGACATTGTATGGTAAATGCTACATTATAAATAAAAAGAACAGAGGAAAAGACACTACTTGAGTGGCCCATGAGTATATGTCATTAAGCAGAAGACCAATGAGAGCAGTGGCAGTAGCCACATGAGGACTCTGCAACACTGATGGAGGCAATGCACTGCTGGCTCAGCAGGTAGGAGGCTGCAGACAGGAGTTGTGTGAGCTGGGTTTTGTATAATCATTCACCTTGAGCTGTCCTTTCCACAAAAGTTTACCAAGAACTTTTGTCACAGTTGATTTTTAGGCAGATGTTGGAATTGTTCACAGATGAGCCTAAAATTCATTCAAAAAACAAATTACAAGAATGACATTCATCTTTTTTGGGGAACTGTATGAGTTTGCTCAAACATTCTTGGGCTAAATATAGAAAATTAAAACCGACAGCTTCTTAACTCACTAAAAGGTAGGATTTACTCATGGAGATTACTTGAATAATGGTTTTCAGAGTACTTTTGGAAAACAATCAAATTTCACAAATGATCTTGCAAGGAGAATGACGATAAATTCATAAGGTAAGATTATTTATTTTCGTGACTTTTATTCTTGGCTGTGGAACTCAATTTCTGAAAACAGGCCCAAGTCTAGTATCTAGTATCTCTCTGTATTAAATTTCTGATGCAGAGCTTTATGATTATTAATTATTTCTAGGTCATTTGATACACATTTTAATATAACTGTCTTTAAATCTACAGCTTCTTTATATGTGAATTTTCTGATTAAAAAAAAACTTTCTGTATTTTTCCATCTGTTCCAAGACTCAAAGTAGGGTTAATACATTTGAAAAACAGAAATATATACACATATTTCTTTTGATTTTCTGAGGATTTTAGACTGAGTGACCACTTTGTCCTTTAAGGAATCTTGTACCTATTATAAGAATGGTTGATATTGAAGATTTTGGGAGAAAAAAACTGAGATATTTGGATGATAAGCATCTGTCAGCTTTGCTTTTAGCCTGTGTGGCATATATCTATCCGTTTAGTATAGATTTCTTCAACTTTAAGACTGCTCAGTTCCTCTCCATTTCCTCTGTCCTTCAGATCCTCATGTCAGAGCCTGGGAAACTGCCGCAAAAAGTCAAAGTTTGGCTCCAAGAGTACTGGAATGTTACCGACCTCATAGCTATCCTCCTGTTCTCTGTTGGGATGGTTCTCCGCCTGCAGGACCTGCCTCTCCGTAGCGACGGACGCGTGATCTACTGCGTGAACATCATTTACTGGTACATCCGGCTGCTGGACATCTTCGGTGTCAACAAGTACCTGGGGCCCTACGTCATGATGATCGGAAAAATGGTGAGAGCCGCTGGGAAACCTCTTCTCTTTGACTGGCAGCATGTTCTTGGCTCAGTGTCCTTACTCAGTGACACTGCTGCAGACTGACCTGGGGTTTTTTTTACACATTAGTGTTATCATGTAGGCTAGAAATCAGTGCTTTATTGAATCAAAACCTCCAGAATCGAGGATTAGATTTTTCCTGTTCTGGTAGGTGGTGTATCATTTGTCTTTCTCTGAGATCACTTTCAACAGCAGATCCACCCTACACCCTCTGTGCCTCATTTTTAGAAAAGAAGATTTCGTGATTATAAAGGAAGGTGGCTTGTTAAGGTTAAAAAAATTTTTAAAAAAATAAAATAAAAAAAAATTAGGTGTGTAGTACCCTGAGACTCTCAATGTGTTGTATTAGTCATGGTATGTTCAAAACTATAATGGTTATGGTTAAGATTGACCCTCCTGTAGTTTGATCCACATCCACATGCATTTCCATCATTTAAGTTCAGGTGTGTCCCTGTGAGATGAGAAATCCAGTTGCTAAGTGCAACCTCTGTGGCCTGGGTACATCAATTGTACACACTGTAGCAGGAATATTAACACTTTGTGTAACAGTAAATGCATTCATGAGGAAATCAAAAGTCACTTGCTTCCATGTGCTTGACTTTTGACTTTCAATTTTAAATTTTCATGTTTCAATTGAAATGTTGCAATTAAGCAGCATTTTGCTTGTTTCAGTTAAAGAAAATGGCTGGATTTACAGATGTACGTGCACACATCCCTGATACTTGGATACCTGCAAATGTAGCTAATATATGTGTTCACGTTTACATGCAGTATCCAGCTTTTCTTGTATAAATCATGTTTGTTTCATGCATTTTGGGGGTTGAGATTTGGGGTTTTCTAAATAGATTAAAGCCTCTTGAAGCTGGCTTTAAGTAAAAAAAGTAAACTGAATATTAATATCTGTAGATTTAATACTACTGCTGTCTGTTTGCTATGTGACAATAATCAGCAAGTCCAAATAGGTTGTCTGTTGTATTTGTCTTATGATGGCCCTTAAAGAAAAGTCTCATCCATCCTCTCCATCGTAAGAAAAGGGGACATGTATGAGTGCATGGACTACAGTATCTCCTTGATATTACATGAGTCACAACAGGCTCAGTGAGCAGGTATAAAACTGAAATGCAAAATATATATCCAGTACCCAACTCTGTCTTGTCTCCTCAATTTACCAGCTTCCTACTGCAAGCCCACAGTGGTGGATTTGACAAAGAAAGAACAGCTTAGTGGAAAAAAAGTGAGGGAGAGAGATTGAGGGAAAACATGAAAGTGATAGTTGAGTTGTTATGTCCTGGGAAAGGGATTTTGAACTGTGCTTCCTTCAAGAAAGCCTATAGGAGGTTGACATAAGGTTTTGCGGAGCTCCAGAGTAAAATACTCAACAGTTCTTGTTAGAAGTTATTGTAAAAAGACAGCAGGACCAGAGAAAGAAATATAGATCAAAGGGAAAGCACTGCCTTTGCAGGTTTTTTTTTCCTGCTGCATTTGGACTCTCTGCCAGTGGATCTGGTGGTCACTGGGGCTGGCACAATACACAGTGTATAAAACTTCTGAAAAACAACTACCCTTCTACTCTGCTTTATTTTGCACAACTACATGCACTAAAAGTATCAGAACTGTAGTGGTAACACAGGCAGAGTGAGCAACAGTTCAATAATAGAGGAGCCATGTATAACAAACTTCTAGTAGTGTTACAGGTGGCTTATAGGAACCCAACTCCACCAGCAGTATAAAGAGAGGCTTATTTTTCTTCTAGGTAACACAGAAAGGAAGTGATTCAAATTAATAACATTTTCATTTGTTGCTTTCACATGCATACAACAAATCAAACCTCACTCCACTTCCTGTGGAAAACAAATACAGGAAAATCACTAGCTTCTGTGGGCTCAGTAACTTATTAAAAGGTGATGAATTTAGCTCGCAAATTGTTCTGAAGCTCTGGGAATCTGTTAAAGGAGGCAAATTCTATTTTGTGCCTTCCGGTTGCCATCATTTGTCCAAATTTCACTTTCAGCCACTCTGACACCTCCCCTTTGCCCACACATGCAATGCACAATCGGTTTGAGTTACAGAGATCAGCCTCTCACATCTATTATCTGACCAGCTTACTCTCTTGTGCAACTCATGACCAACTCATGTACTCCCTGGGAGTTGCACCTGCTGACTCCAGGCTGCCCCATGGGCTCTCTTGTGTATCTTTGTTTAAATCACCTGTCTGTCTACCTCCTTGCGTTCTGTCTTCCAAATGGTGTTGAAAGTTCAGTTCAGCACTATGAAGGATATCAACTTGGTTATACACATTTCTACAGAGTCAGTGCATCACAACTACTAAGGTCCTCAACAGACCACATTTAAAGCCTGGGACCTTTTTCTTGGGCTTCTATTTTAAGTTTTAGACTCAGGAGGAAAAGGATGGGTTATTCTGTCTTTCCAGTGTTGAGGAGCTTTCTCATCACCTGCCTCCACACTGCAGTCAACAAAATAGCTGTAAGTTTTACCTCTGGTCACTCTGAAAAAATATGCAAGTGAAATTAAGCAAGGAACAGGAATGGGCTTGCATGGTTTAAATGCAGTAGGTTAAGCAAAGATGAAGATAAAAGGAGGAAACTGAATGGCCAAGCTTATTATTAACTACTGATTTTAGTAACACAATATGCTTGTGCTTTCTGCACAGTGATGCATTTTATTTCCTTTAGGAAATTTCAGGAATTAAATTAAATGACTGGAATGTCAAAAGAGTCTGAGGTATATCAGTTCCTTTATTGTGTGGAAATATCTGCATTTACTTAGCCTTTCTGCAAATATAGGGGTTGATATACAGCTAACTTCTTCATTAAGTTGTAGCCCCAAAAATTTGCGTTTTATCACTTTTTTAAGGTGACTTTAACACTTTTTAATGAGTTCTTTAGAATGACTGAAATAGCCATTGCCTTGCTAAAACAGCAGTTGTAATTTGACACCACAGGCCAAAGGATCTGATATGATGCTCACTGAAGTCAGTGGAAACTTGTCCATATATTTTATTGTATTTCAGACAAGTTACTGAGAGTTTAGAAGAGCAGCACTAAAACATTTTATTTCTTGCAACATGAGGTCACACCTGTGTGATTCCTTATAAAAAAACACTTGAAAGATTTAAGACATTGTCTTAAATTGCCTCAAAATACTAGTTTTGTTTATTTTTTTGCATGACATTTAAAAATAGTTATTACATTACATCATATCAAGTTATATATTGCCATCTTTAACAGTTTGATCAGACAAAAAAGGAGGAATGAGGTTTCACCTCTAGGTTTATTCCCCAAAAGTAGTGAGAAGTAAACATTATTATTATTCAGTTTTCCCATCTCAAGATTCTTTTTGAAGAATGATCTGGAATTTCTCTTCTTGAGGGAATATTTTTTTCAGACATTAATGCCCTGAATTAAATAGGAATGATGATGATTGACTTCACTGGGTTTTAATTATTTAAAGCATTTCTTTTCCTCTCTCATGTCCCTAAGGTTTTTTTCTTTTTTTCCTTCCTGCTTTTTTTTATGAACGTCAAGACTTCTGGGTTTCCCTGTTTTGTTTTGTTTGTTTGTTTGTTTTTTACTTTTACTCAGTTCCTCCTTTCCATCTTCCTGAACCTCTCTCATCTGACCCCTGGACAGCTGGTGCCTTTCTCCTATAGCTTCAGTCAGTAAACACCTTTGTTCTCTTTGCTACCCTCTAGCACTCTTTTCTGTGGTGCATGCTTTCCCAGTGTTACTTTGACCTGAGGTTGCTTTAAAATTGAAAAACCCTTGCAGCAGTGCCAGATCCATCTGCTGCAAGTAGGTCCCTCTTCCAGCAGCTCCTGTCAGGAGCAGCCCTGCCCTTGGGCTGCAGCAGGTGGCCCATGGAGCCATAAGGCCACCACTGAGGTGCAGGTTGGTTTCAAGCCTCTCTTGCAAGGAAGGCTGAATTCAGCTGGGTCAGAAAATGCAGAGACTGGAGGCAATAAAATTCATAAGGTTTAGAGAATTCTTAACTTGATTTTTGGCTAGGGACAAAAGTTATGTCCAGAACTATGAAAAACAGCTGAGTTGTAACAATTCTGAAGACCTGGTAAGTCTGTAAGTTTTAAAGGGATCTTACCAGGGGCTTTACATGACTCCCAATTTTTTTCACATTCACTTTGGGTTATCTCTGCTGTACCTGCCTGATGCCCATTTCTCTGCTGCCTTCTGGGCCTTTTCTAGAACAGCTCTACTTCTAATCTTCAGATCTATTCAGCATCTTGTAGGATTGCCATCCCATGTTTTTCAGAAACATTTTGAATGGCTGGGTACTGTTTGCAAGCATTAGTTGATCTTGGACATATGCTAATGAGATCCTCAACAGTGGAGAAGAGCAGAGTTCACTGTCTGTTATCTGATTGGAGTTTTTTTAATATGGCATTTGTCAGACTCCTCCACCAAGTGGATTTTTAGCCCAGCCAGTATCACAGCTTTCCTTTCTCAGTGGTTACCACCATGGTGTCCCTTATGTTGCAGTAACAGGCTGTTCTGCCACACATTCCTCCGTATGTTAGTTGCAGCTCCCTTTGCTCCAAGACAGTGACTACCAGTGAATAAAATTATCCATGTCAGTCCTTTTGCTTATGTACAATTGCCACTTGCTGCATGTAAAAATACATCATCTCACAACCTTTGCCCAGACCAGGCTGCTGATTCCAGTGAACCTATGTATTCTTGTTGATGCAACAGATGTGACCAGATGGTACTTTGTATTTTCAAGCCTATTCATACATAACATTTGAATTGTTCTTAAAAGTGACGCTGGGTAAAACCAAGGACACAATAATACCACTTCACTTCCTTGAAAAATAAATTTTTATGTGTAAATAAGAATGGCTTTTCAAAATTTGTTTTTGAAAATTCTGTTTCTAAGATTCACAAACTTTTTCTTTTTTAGCAGCACATAATAATAGGAATATGGACAAATAATTTCCGCTAATTCTTGCCCTTTCTCTTTCTCTTTCTCTTCTTTTTCCTGTCATTACATTCAGATGATAGACATGATGTACTTTGTCATCATCATGTTGGTGGTTCTGATGAGCTTTGGTGTGGCAAGACAGGCAATTCTCTTCCCCAATGAGGAGCCTTCGTGGAAGCTGGCGAAAAACATTTTTTACATGCCTTACTGGATGATCTATGGGGAAGTGTTTGCAGACCAGATAGACCGTAAGCAAGTTTATGATTCTCATACTCCAAAGTCAGGTATCCAACTTTGATCAGATGATGTCCTACTAGATCATGTGTGTTTGCTCAATAAATGGTTCTGGATAAGAGGAACTTCTTCAACACAGAGAATGGTTGCAAAAGTATTTTTTCAGCTAATATTGGGGTGTCAGTTTCAGAATGTGCTTCTGGCATCACTTCACAATCATTTAACTGGAAATCTGTAATGCTAAATTATCATGCATATTGGGAAGATTATAAATGTGCCCTTTTTACCAGATTGGTGACAAGAATTCCCATCCAGGTATCCAACATGAATTTGGGGGTATACCTGGGACACAAAAAGTCACTTATTTTTTTCTCATCTCTTGATTTATTTTCTAACTTCATACTGAGCATCGCATCTAATAATTGAGGGTTAGACCTTTCGGCTCCTGTACTTCATGGGGATCTAATCCAATGAGTTTTCTTTTCTCTGTTACCTTCTCAGTGTCACATTTAAGCTAAAGCCTGTGATGCAATTCTTTGGGTCTAATAATTAGATCCATTTTTAGAATATCGCTGCATTTATTTTTAGAAGGCAAGTCTGTGCTTACACCACTGCATACAGGAAAAGAGCCAGTATGAAATAAATTATCTCCTCAGGATTCATTGGGTAGGTGATCAGGAAAATGCTGGTCTTCTGTTTAGATTAAAGCTTGTGGTGCCATTGTTTGATTAATTTTGTTGCATTAACACCAAATGAGAGAGCTGGTCATGGAAACAATGCAGTAGATGACCAAACTATGAATCACAAACAATGTCATCTTTTGCAACTAGTGTTGTGTAACTGATGTTGATCATTGCTACTTAACTACGTGTAAGTCTTGGCAGCATTTGGAAGTCAGTACCTTTGGAAGTCAGTACCTGACAGATGGTTTCCATTAAAGCTCTGTTTAGGATATTTCATTGTATTGTATGTACCAGCTTAGGAAAGGGCGGTATGTTCAAAATCTATTTGCTGTTTTTTCAGTATTGACAAAGTTTGAATTTTTAAAAAAATTTATTTTTACTGAGCTGATTAAAAGAAGTAAATGTATCTATATCACAAATAATTCCCCCATTTGAATATAGTTTCAGATGGATAGATGTATACATATCCCATGGCAGATATTTTAGCAGTTTCATGTTAATTTCTTCTTCCTGGCTAGCACAGAATCATTATTTTGGATACAGATGAAACCTCCTTTTTATCTTTGCTTCCCTGCTTGGTTTTCAGAGGCAGCATGGCATGCAAGGAAGTAAGCAAAAACCTGTAATCACAGAATTTCTCATTATGTTTCACTTTTTACCCAGTTCCCTCATTTTTATCCTTTCCCTTTTCTTTTATTTTTAAAAATACATCAATTCCAATGGTGTAATAGTTGGGGATATAAAACTTTATCTTGCTCTAGAAGCATATTTTAGAGGGCTAAAGGTCTATACCATTAAACTTTAACTTCCTTCTACAAGCAGGATTATGTCTATCCCTCTACAAGTGGCCATTTATTGATTTTGTACTAAGTGACGACCACAGTGCAACAAACGAGGCAATTGGCTGAATAAAGTGTTTTGTTGTTTTCTTTAAATGAAGGGCTGATTACAGTTTAGAGCCCATAAACCTAAGAAACTGAAGGGTGTTTAGGTACGAAAACGATGACAGGCTGCACACCCTTGCATGAGGATTTGTGTTATTTAGATGCACAATATTTAAATAATTCAAAAAGATGCAGAGTAATTATTTCTGAAGCTTAGGGAAAGCAAAATTCCTGGCAACTTAAACTCCAGCTTTAAATGTAGACATACTGTTTTTCTGCCTCTGTCAAGGAAACTTGGAGTTGCAGAAAAAGTGATGATGTCAAAATGAAAAGCAGCACCTATTTTCTCCTTCCTGAGAGGCAGGTGATGCAGAATCTGCCACTCTTCCAGCACAAAATATGTACTGTATGTCATGTCTGTCTGATGCTCAGTTGTCTCAAAAATGCTATCTGTTGAATAGTGTTGGAGCACAAGCAATGGTTGGTGATGATGTTACACAATTGCAATGAGATGATGGACACCCTGAAGGTTTTACTAGTATACTCACATTTTTTCACTATTTGAACATTTGCTGTTATTTGTATTTTCCACATTGTTCTAACATGTACTCATGTTAAAGTGCTATGGCATTTGTATTTTCTCAAATAAGATAAGCATGTTCTAAAATTGTTATGCTACATCTAAACTGCAATTTAGCTTTATAGCTTAGAGCATGTACCTTTTAAATCAGTATTATTTTAATGAAGAAAAAAGGTTGCTTTGTGATTTTGTTTTTATTTTGGTGTTTAATATTGCTACACTAATAGCAAGCTTGAGTTTCAGCAAATGTATTGATCATGGAAAGGCATTTTGATTTGAGCCGTGCTCCTGGAAATCATCCTGGTATCTGAGAAATGTATAAAGAATTAGGCTACTCTAATTTTTCTAATTTCCTTTTTTTAAGAAAAAATACTTTTATCTTTTATTTTTATTTTATTAGTGAAGCTTGCCATTAAGGCTGACAATATCTGGATCCATCTCATCAGCTGGCAGCCTTTTCATCCAGTGCGTCTACTCTGATTTTTATTTCAACACACTGCTAAATGCCTTGTTCAAAAATAGTGCATATTTACATTTTTACCCATAATTTCTGTATTCATATCATTTTTAAGGAAAATGTTAGTGTCCTGTTGGTATGTGATCTCATCTTCAACTCAAAAGTGAGGACAGATTATATCCTGACTTCTGGGATTATGAATACATTATTCAGTCGTGGTGTTTATTATCAGTGATGTACGTAACTACTACACACCTACAAATTTCTGACTAAGAATTAATTGTAAAGTGGTGGAAGGAGAATAAATATTTTAGGTCTGTGTTCAAATTTTCAGGTAAAGTCAACAAAACCAGCAAAACCACGCTCAAGTAGTTCCTCTTGGACTGACAGTTCATCATAATATGACCACAAAAAGTCTAAAAACCTTGTCGTATGAAATAGGTGCTTGATATAAAAAGATGTAGAACTAGAATGGCCAGCCTCGCTAATTCTTGGATAAGGAAGAGAAGTGAGAACCACTGAATATGCCTAAAACATGCAGGGGGAAGAACCACAGACAGCAACACATGGAAAAGTGACGGCTGCTAGCAGTGGAGACATCCTGAGTTCCTGGTGCTTTTTCAGTCCCAGATACCCATTAAGTCCAGAGCCCAGCTCCATATGGGCTTGGGGAATGGAGCACTAGAAAAAAACAGACTTTACTATCACAGTGCAATCATAATGGTCTTCCTCTAGGTCTTTGAGAAGGAAATGAGTAGAATATGATCTATAAACGAAGGAGGTGCGATTACGATTAATTAGACCATATTGTTCCCACAACTATATCCAGCTGTTCAGCTAATTCTTTTTAGCTGATGTGGCATGGACAGAAGGTTACACATACCATGTCTACTCAGGAAGTTTTAGCAATTACATGAAACAGTCTTTAGAAGTATGTAAAGATTAAGGAATAGTCAAGCTGCTTCCTGGAAAAGTCCTACCAGCAAAAATATCAGTCCAAGTGAAATGTCAATAATGACTGAAATCACCTTGAGCTATTGAATTTTGACTTGGGCCTAGAAAACCGCAGTTAGCAACTATTGGGATTCAGATAAAGGGTTAAACCAGAGAATTGAAAGCAGGCAGTAAGCTAATCAAATTTATGAATTATTTAAAGGTCAGGAAATGAAAAATTAATATATTTTAGGAAAGGAAGAATAATAAGAGCTTGATAAATTGAAAAAAAATAGACTGATATCAATTATGTAGTTAAGTAAAGATATATTATTATCCACTGATAGCTGGGGGAGGAAGGAGAATCTGAGTCAGGGAGCTGGTGATGGCATATTCAACTGTCTCACTTTAAGGCTGTCTTTCCTAATCTATCTGAGCTTTGTGCTGCCCAGCCATGTAACTGCTTTAGTGAATGCCTGTCCAGAATTGGATTTCCCACAAACACTGTAAAATCTCTCCCTCAGTTCACCACACATTGGCACTTGTACTGGCAGTTTTAGCCAGGCAAGTTCATAACACAATTTTTACCTGTGAAGAACTTTGTTTTCACCTTATGAAACTATTTGCCCCTCCACAATACTATGGATACAGAAGGATATAAGAAATACTGAGGAGGAAAGGTGAATTTGTTGGTAAAAAAAAAAAAG
>WEIU01009240.1:44457-65887 GCA_013389925.1 Aegithalos caudatus
TTTTTTTGAGAAGTGTCAGTTAAACAGGAAAAGAAAAAAAACAAACAACAAAAACCACCTAAACCTGTGACCCTACAGGTGATAAAATCCTGAAGGTGTGTGGGAAACACAAATAGCTGCAAAATGTTTGCTAATCAGAGTGAATTAACCAGTGTAAAATCATGAATTCTTATTCTGGGAACCCCTTCCAGGGCTCCCAGGGATGGTGTGGAAATGTGGAGAAGGAGATTTTTATTTACTGGAATCAGAATGGGTTGGGATGGGAGGGGGATCAAAGATGGTTTAATTCCCACCAGGGATCCAGGGGCAGCCACAGCTGCTCTGGGAATTCACCCCAGCCCTTCCCCACCCTGCCAGGGAACAATTCCTGCCCCAGATCCCATCCAGCCCTGCAGTTCAGGGGGTGAGGAGCTGCTGGGACCTGGCCTGGTGCTATTCAGGGACCACTTGGGGCTGGGAAACAAATGCTGACAGTGAGGGTTATTTTTGCAAGGTGTTTATTTCTCACCATTCATCAGCTCCTGGAGTTATTTGTAGAATATCCCATCCTTTCCAGTGCCTTTGGTGAGTAATGATGCTTTAAAAGGGAAAAATCTAAAAAAAACCAACCACCACTCCTAAAGAAAGAAATTTTAAAACTCCTTGGTTCTGGGAGGAGCAGATGGAATGATAGGAATGAGCTGTGGATCACTCAGTGATTGTAAATTGGAAAGCAGAGTTACTTAAATCTTCCTTCTGTGTCACCCTGGCCTAAATCTGATTTAAACTCCCCCAGTTCAGTGTTTGGTGCTGATGCTTTAACCATCATTGGTAGGAGAGCACTTCCCCCATCATTTTATCCTTAAAAACTGCTCAAGGATAAACTCTGAGCCCAAGGGGAAGGATCCTGTGAAAGCTGAGTGACAGGAGAGCAAAATCCAGCTGCAACACAACAGAGCATCAGGGTTTGGGGAAAACTGGGGATCAATAAATCCAATGCCAATCAATCAGTGTAAACACAGAACTGCTGAAAGGCTTTAATGTGTCAGCCTGAAAATCAATCTTTGATTTTTAAAACAGATTGGATGTGGGCCACCAAATCCATTAATGAGCAGAGAGTTCTGACTGTATTTATTTCATGTATTTGCAAATTATTGTTTAATTTCTCTCTCCCCCCCCAGCTGTCTGAGTCTCCCTGTGTTGCTGCCTGTCCTGATTAGGACTTTGCCTTGCAAATGCTCTGATTTGAAGGCTCTGATTTGGCATTTCAGTCTGCACAGCCCTTGCTGTAAGGTTGAGGTTGCAAAAGGTGGAACTGGGAATGTTGTTTAAGCTCTTTATTTTTGCTCTGCTGGGCAGGCTGGAAATGCCAGCTGTGATTTTCTGAGTTGGCTTTAGAGACAATCAAGGTGTAGAGGCTGCTGGATCAGGTGATTTGGAGAAGTGACCAGTTTGTGGTGCTTAAAAATATAAAATACAAAGTACAGTGCTTGTGAAACTCTGCCTCCTAAAAGGAGCTCTTAATCATGCCCAGGCTGTTTTTATGGAGAACACTTGAGCACATTCATTAAATGTTATATTTAGTCCAGCTCCTGCAATAAAACACTCCAAGCTTTTTAGAGGAGTAGTTCAATCACAACCCAGTTCATCTGGAAGAAATGATAAGGCTCAGCTGGTCCCAGGGGCACACTTCTGTCAGTGTTTGCTGAAAGGCTGAGCACACAACAGAAATTCTTCCTTTGACTGGGACCTGGCTGTTGCAGGAGTTTGCTGAGGTCCCTCAGAAATCCCTTGGAGGGTGGCACCAGCTGCAAACACAGCAGGAACAGCTCAGGGCTGTGCCCTCCTGGCAGAGCTTTGGGCCTTTCTGCCTTCCCTGGGGGATTTTCCAAACCAGGGGATGGAGGCTGAAAGAAGCAGTGAAGAGGAATTCTGAAAGTCCTGGGGTCCTGCACAGGGAGAGAGCCCAGAGGAGGCAGCAGGATGAGCAGAGGGATGGAGCAGCTGTGCTGGGAGGAAAGGCTGGCAGAGCTGGGATTGTTCAGCCTGGACAGGAGAAGCTTTGGGCTGAGCTCAGGGTGGCCTTGCAGGGCCTGAAGGAGCTGCAGGAAACCTGGAGAGAGACAATTGCCAAGGGATGGAGGGACAGGACACAGGGAATGGCTTCAGAGTGAAAAATTACAGGTTTAGATCAGATCTTAGGAAGAATTTCCTCCCTGGCAGGGTGGGCAGGCCCTGGAATAGAATTCCCAGAGCAGCTGTGGCTGCCCCTGGATCCCAACTGATCCATGTTCATTGATCCAAATCTCTGGGATCAGACCTTTTGTATGGAGAATTGTGTTTGGGTTGAAAAGGACCTCAAAGATCATCCAAAAATCACCAGGGTTGTGGCTGCTTCATCCCTGGCAGTGCCCAAGGCCAGCTTGGACACTGGGGACAGCCTGGGACACTGGGAGCTGTCCCTGCCATGGCAGGAATGCCACTGAATGATCTTTGATGTCCCATCCTAAACCATTCCATAATTCTGTGATTCATTCTTAGATCAGAACAAGTTTCCAGTGTTGTAAAATATTCCAAGTGAAGGTGAAATAATCTCAGGGTGATAACACACCTGGATGGAATTCTTCAGGTTTCAAAGAATCCCAGACTGGTTTGGATTGGGAAGGGACCTGAAATCCCCCCCAGTGCCAGCCCAGCCATGGCAGGGACAGCTCCCAGTGTCCCAGGCTGTCCCCAATGTCCAAGCTGGCCTTGGGCACTGCCAGGGATCCAGGGCCAGCCACAGCTGCTCTGGGCACNACCAGGGTTGTGGCTGCTTCATCCCTGGCAGTGCCCAAGGCCAGCTTGGACACTGGGGACAGCCTGGGACACTGGGAGCTGTCCCTGCCATGGCAGGAATGCCACTGAATGATCTTTGATGTCCCATCCTAAACCATTCCATAATTCTGTGATTCATTCTTAGATCAAAACAAGTTTCCAGTGTTGTAAAATATTCCAAGTGAAGGTGAAATAATCTCAGGGTGATAACACACCTGGATGGAATTCTTCAGGTTTCAAAGAATCCCAGACTGGTTTGGATTGGGAAGGGACCTGAAATCCCCCCCAGTGCCAGCCCAGCCATGGCAGGGACAGCTCCCAGTGTCCCAGGCTGTCCCCAATGTCCAAGCTGGCCTTGGGCACTGCCAGGGATCCAGGGGCAGCCACAGCTGCTCTGGGCAGGGAGAGCAGAACTTGGTTCCTGTGGAATTGCACAGAGGCAGCAGCCCAGGTAGAAATAGTGTGGAAAATGTCCCAAGGAGCTTCAGTATTGCAGAGCTGCTCTGCATGGGAACCAAAGTGAAGTTCCCTTAAATTTGTTAAGGAAAATGGGGAGAGATGAGGGCCCTGGGAAGTGCTTTGAAGACTCCTTTAAGTAGCACCCTGCAGGCTCAGCTGGATCAGAGGCTGGGCTTGGAGCAGCTCTGAGCTGGGTTCAAGTGACACCTGAGGGATTTTAGGAACCAGTCAGGCAAGGAGTCTCAGGGGACTTGTAATTATTTCACAGTCCCTCTATGTAAAAAAAAACCTCTTTGTAGTCTTGTGACTTCCAAGAAAAGAACAAAATTGAAGGGGTGATACAGCTGTTCTGGGAGGCTCTTTCTAAGTTTCCTTTAAATAAAAGTAAAATAATAGGAAAAAACCCCACCTGGTTTTTAGGCTTCTAAGGCTGGAGTTGTAAGAAATCAGCATATGCAGGGAATGGAGTGAAAGATAAGTGTAATTTTTGTTTTTTCTGATATTTAGGGGAAAATAATTAAATCAGAGTTGATGGAATGAAGTTATCCAACAGAGAGAGGCACAAAGATTCCCAGTCAGAAGGCAGCCCAGGAGAATATCCTGCTTTCCATACCTTGCAGACTTTGAGAAATGTTTTCCAGGAAAGCTGAGTACAGCCATGAATCACTTATGGAAAAGCCACTGGAAGGAATTAGTCAAAGAAATGCTGCAGTGGCCACCCTTTGCCTCTCAGGAAATGGGGCAGCTTTCCATGATTTTATACAAATCATGGGACATCCATGTTCAAAAGCTCTCATGGAAGGAGCAAGTGAAAAGCTGCTGCTCATTGACTTTCTAAAAATGCTTATTTTGAAATAAATCTGACATTTGATATCAGCCAAAAGGGCTTTTCTCTGGATTTCCCTTTTCCTCCCTGGATTTTCCTGCTGGCATAATCAAAGGAGTTGGGGGAGCTGGCAGTGAAAGTTGTCCTCACAGGCAGTAAATTGGCCAAATATTTCTTTCCTGGTTGATAATGAATTAATTATTTCATGGTATCAGGGTTATTATCAGCCAAGTTTCTGCTTTGTCCCTGCAAATGCCTGGAGGTGTGGGAACTTCCATGGTTTTCCCACTCCTTCCCATGGTTTTAACATGATCTGTGTTCATTATTCTGCTGTTACAGGGCTAAAAAACCCCAAAAATGTCACCAAAAAAAAGTGGGGAGGGTGAGGGATTGCAGCTTTCAATGTTCTTGGAGTGAATCCTGGGGGAATTTTTTGTGTGTGGGCTTTGGATCCAAATGTTTGGGCAGCTCCTGGGCTTTGGGAAGGAGTTTGGGAAAGAGCTGCCTCCATCCTGTCAGGGATCTGAAGCTGAATATTGAGTGCCTGACAAATCCCACTTTCTGCAGCTCCCACTTCTTTGCCAAGAGCTGCCTCTGCCAAAGGTGATGCATCCAAGATTTTGAGGGAGCTGCAGAGGAAGCTGGGTTGTGTTTGGGTTTTTCTTAACAGGTTTTTATTTATTTTTTTGGTTGGTTGGTTTGTTGTGTGCTGGGTTTGGTGGCAGTGGTTTCTTTTCCCGTGGGAACAGCTCGTGCATGGTTATGTTCTGGATTAAACCTGCCAGGTCAGGGGGGATAGGTTGAATTTTTGTTATTAATAAATGAAAGCTGCTGCCTTTGTTTTGTGTTCAGCTGTTCTGAACTGCCCTGCTCAGTTCTTTGCTTTGGGGAGAGGGCAGAGTAAAGGAAAGGTCCTTAAACACCTTTCATGTCCTGGGAAAGTGGAAATTAAATTTAACTTTCAGTTAAATCCACCTGCAGAGGTTTTTGACCACCTGAAGACATTTTAGAAGTGAATTCTCAGCCATTCAAGAGCTGAGCTCTCTCCTCCCCTCCAGAGCCTCTCACTGCCCCTCTCCATCCTTTGGAGTTTTTATTTCTCCACAATTTGTGTCCACTTTCCAACGCCTCTGGGAGCCTTTTGAAATTGTTCCTGTCACTTCTGGCCTTTGATTCTTAAAATCCTCTGCCAAATACACTTTCCATTTCTCCCTTGTCCTTTAACCCTTTTTTTCTCATGGAAATTTCTCTTGAGGCTCCAGACATTCCAATATTTGGCTGCTCCCTGATGATTTGGGGAAAATGTCTCAAGGTGCCTTGGAGAAAGCTCTTGAAGGGACATTTTCCTTCCCTGAAGGAGCTCTTCCAAAGGCAAACTCAATGCTTATTTTCCAGATCATTCTTGAAAGGATGGAGTGGTGTCCTGAGGAGATTTTCCCTGGGTGATGTCTGAATGTGGAGTTACAGGCTCAGAGGGAGCTCCTCAGAAATTCCCAACCTTTGTGCTGCTCTTTGTTTTCCCCTTTCAGTGAGAACAAACTCAGTGGGAGCTTTGTGCCCCCCTCCCCAGGCACTCAGCACCCATCAATATTCCATATTTTCCCCAGGGATTCCAGCTACTCTGGGCTGATTGGATTGGAGCTCCCAATTCACTTGAGCCCAAAGAAATTCCAGTGCTGATCAGGCTTTCAGGTGGATTAGGGATAAATGAGCATCATCATTCCTCAGCTCACATCCCCCTTGTTCCAAAATTGGTATTTTGGAACAAAGCAGAGAGATTTCTGGATTTTCCTTAGAGGGTTTTTTCCCTCAGCAAGTTTGGTTGAAAATCTTGGATGGCCCAGGTGTTGGAATGTTTTTCCAAATGGAATAATTTGTTTTAGATGAATGGAAAAATAGTTGCCACTGTCTGAAAACATTTATTTCCCTTTTGAGTATCCAAATGAGGGCAAAAGTCATCATTAATTTACTCTGGCTCATTTGAGTGTATTCCCTGCAGGAGTGGAAACGTGTTGGAAAAAGCCTTTACATTTTGGAATGTATTTGCCACATCCAAAAGTTTTCTAAATGAGGCTGGTGGTTACTCAGCTACTCTGTAGTGGAATTTCCAAATGCCCACTTTTGTCTTCCCACTCAGTGAGCAGGAATTCAGTGTTTAATGCTTGGAAATGGAAGTGTAAGTCATGGATTTTTCCAAGGATGGAAGAAGCACACTGGAGGTATTTATTTTTCAGATGGCTGGCTGGAAAACTGGGGCCCATGGAATCTGTAAATGACCCTTGTGTGACAGAGCACAACTCTGGATATTTTATTGGAATATATTTGGATCTCCTAATGCAAAAATGACACCAGCTCATGCATTTGAAGCTATTCAAATGTATCCTGGAAGTCTTCAGGAAAAACAGCTCCTTCTTGGCACTGCAGTTGGAATTTGCATTAAAAAATCATCAGGGGAGTTATTTGAATCTTGTTTTAATCCTTCAGTGGAGTCACTGTGGAGTGGCTGCAGTTTGTGTGGGAATTCAGGAATTCCCAGGAGCCTCCCTGACACCCATGGGCAGAACTGGGGACCCTCAGCATTGCAGCTTTCTGCAGATCAGTGTTGGTGATTTATTAGAAGAATTAATTGGAGTAGGGATAGGAGGAGTTCTGCCCAGGCTCCCCAGGGAATGGGCACGGCCCCGAGGCTGCCAGAGCTCCAGGAGCCTTTGGAAAATTCTCCCAGGGATGCCCAAGGTGGAATTGTTGGGGGGTCTGGGCAGGGACAGGGGCTGGATCCATGATCCTGTGGGTTTATTCCAGCTCAGGATATTCCATGATTCTCCTTTTGAAATAATAGCAAGAGATGCAGGAAACCTTCTGGAAGATTTTCTTCCATCTGTCCCAGGAACAGCTGTTGAATTAAGAGCCAGAAAATTAGGAAATTAAATGGGAGCAAGCCTGGGTTGGCAACTCACAGCCCTGGGATAGGTGAGAATTTAATGTGAAGGAGGGAGAAATAATGTTGGAACTTTGCAGAAGTTTTTTACTGCAATTTGTGGTGACAAGAAAAGAGGTGATGGTTTCAAATTGGTGGAGGGAAGGTTTAGGTTGGAATTAGGAGAAAATCCTTCCCTGTCAGGGTGGGGAGGGTGCCCAGAGCAGCTGTGGCTGCCCCTGGATCCCTGGCAGTGCCCAAGGCCAGCTTGGACACTGGGGACAGCCTGGGACACTGGGAGCTGTCCCTGCCATGGCTGGGCTGGCACTGGGGGGGATTTGAGCTCCCTCCAAACCCCAACCAGTCTGGGGTTAAATGATAAACAGAATTATCTCCCAGGTTTTGGTGATCTGCTGAGGAAAAACTGCTTGTTCCAAACCATTCTCCCCAGCTTTGTTTGCTGCACAGCAAACAATAATCACTGTAGTTCCTTCAGCAAATGTCACCAGGGAGCAAAAATAGCTCTGGGAGGGCTTGGATCAGCTGGATGCCAGCTGTGAGGGGGAGCAGCCCATGCAGTGACACCTGTGGATTATCCTGGCTGTCAGGATAATCCCAAAATTCTTCCCAATAATTCTCATCTGGAACATCTGTGGAGCAGCCTCTGGGAGCTGGGACCACCAAGACACTGCTGGTGTCACTAAAGGTGGCCTTTGGCTCTTCTGGGGGGAGTGAATGCAGAATTCACTGCAGAGATGGCCCAGGCTCCCTGTTTTATCTCCTGAGCCTTGAGGAATGGGCATCTCTGCTGGAGAAACTCCAAGCTGCAGAGTTTGAGAGCTTTCAGTAGGAAAGTGCAGGTGAAGCTAAGAAGGGAAAACTCCCCTGTGCCAGCCTGAGCCCCTTCCCTCTCCTCCTGTCCCTGTTCCCTGGGAGCAGAGCCCGACCCCCCCGGCTGTCCCCTCCTGGCAGGGACTTGTGCAGAGCCACAAGGGCCCCCCTGAGCCTCCTTTTCTCCAGGCTCAGCCCCTTCCCAGCTCCCTCAGCCCCTTCCCAGCTCCCTCAGCCCCTTCCCAGCCCCATTCCCTGCCCTGGACACGCTCCAGCCCCTTTGACTTTCAGAACAGATTTGGAAACAAAGCCTTGGTTGCTCAAAGAAAAAGTAGTTGGGCTTTTTTTAATTGCTTTACCTGAACCTTTAATATGCTCTGACTGACTCTTGATCGAGATGTTGAGTAGGGAATACAGACAGGCTGACACAGATTCATTCCTTTTGCTTTTTTTCCTCTGTACTGACCTTTTATCTGTACCATCTTCATTATCTGGAATGTACAAAGTGAGATAAAAATATCTTGACTTCTTTGGTCTTCTCAGAAAAGTTTCAGTGAAGATGGAATCATCTTGAACTAAAATTTCCACCTGCCTTTTGGTGCTGCTGTGATGATCACTGTGTGTGTCATCAAACCAGCAAGCCAAAGAAGTGGTTTTTTCCTCAAGGAATATTGAAAAGGCTGGGATGCTGATATCAGGCCCTTACTCTAACATTATAAAGTGGATATATATTTTGAAGACATAATGTGTAATATGTGTTGGAATCATGGAATGGTTTGAGTTGGGCCTTAAATCCCTCCCAGTGCCAGCCCAGCCATGGCAGGGACAGCTCCCAGTGTCCCAGGCTGTCCCCAGTGTCCAAGCTGGCCTTGGGCACTGCCAGGGATCCAGGGGCAGCCACAGCTGCTCTGGGCACCCTGGGCCAGGGCCTGCCCACCCTGCCAGGGAACAATTCCTGCCCCACATCCCAGCCAGCCCTGCCCTCTGGCACTGGGAGCCATTCCCTGCCTCCTGTTCCTCCATTCCTTGGGAAAAGTCTCATAGCTCCTTCAGACTCTGGGATGTGAATCTGGATCCCAACCTGACACAACCAGCTCAGAATTTAACTTCTAAAAGCTCCTGTCCTTTAAAATGCTCTGTGTCTTTGTGACTGCTCTTACACAGGAGAGCAAAACTGCTCTCAGTTTGTTGGCACTGGGTTGTGTTCATGAGCCATGTTTGGGTTCAGTGTTCTGGATCTCATTTATGCAGTGGCTGCTGCTGGAGGGCAGGAATTGGGAAAGGATGTGATTCCCATGGGAACATCTGGATCAGGGGGAGCTCTGACCACCCTGCCTTTGATTGGGTGGGGTTTGAGTCAAGCCCTGTCAGCTCTGGGGCTGCATTGTGGCACTGCTGGATTGGTTGTGGGGAACTTCCCCTTCTTCCCATGGAGGAGAATGAGGGAACTTTTTTAGGAGGACCTTGTGGCTCTGCCAGGAGGGGACAGCCAGGGGGAAAACAGGGACAGGAGGAGAGGGAAGGGGCTCAGGCTGGCCCAGGGGAGGCTCAGCTTGGCCAGCAGCAGGAATTTCCCCATGGAAAGGGGGCTCAGGCCTTGGCAGGGGCTGCCCAGGGAGCTTGGCAGTGCCCATCCCTGCAGGTGGCACCTGGAGGTGGCACTCAGGGTGACAAGGTGGGCACAGCTGGCGCTGCCTGGGCTGGGAGGGCTCTGCCAGCTCAGGAATTCTGTGATTCCCTGAGCTCTGTTCCTGTCCCTTTCACCCCCATCCTCTCTGTTGAGCTGTCACAGCCTGGCTGTGTTTGTTTTGGGGTTTCCATTCCCCATCCCTTCGTGTTTGCCCTGCTCAGGGTTGTTCTCCTTGTGGCTCTGTCACCATTTCAGTAAATCTGGGTTGAATTTCTCTGACATTTCTCCCTGTGGAGTCCCCAGGCTCTCTGAGCCCTGCATTCCCTGCCCCTCAGCCCCAGTGATGGTGAGTGCAGGGCTCCAGCTGTGCTCACTGGCAGAGCATGCAGGACATGCTCCAGGAATCCAGGAATCTGACTGGAAGCACGTGCCCTATTCCCTGCACCTCTCCCTCTGCTCAGTCTCACTTATAAATAACTTTACAGCTGTTCCCTCTTCATAAAACACCCAGATCTCCATGCAGAAGGTGCCCCCTCACTCAAGAAATAATGATCCAAAGCCCCTTTTTGCTTCAAGAGTGATGTGTTTGAACATGTCCCTTCTTTCCATCTTGAATTATTTCGTCTTGCAGCTCCACAGATCTGTTAATTACTTTATAGATGGATTTTTTCCCCCCCCTTTGAGCTATTAATTCAAGTAAATAACCTTGAAAAGGTCAGAGTGGAGCTGATTTTTCCTGGTTGCAGTGGTAGAAATCTCTCATGCTTCCTTTATTTCATTGTTACCCAGTGCTTGGGAGAAACTTCTTTTTGTCTTGGGGGCTGCAAAAGCATTTTTAACAAATCACTTCCTTCAATTCTGCTGGAAATAGCTTTTCTCCAGTATGAAAAATGCCCTGTTAACCCATTTTGCTTTCAAAGCCCTTGTCCTTTTTTTCATTCCTAACAAAGAGAGGTGATCCTTGGAGAATTTCCACCTCTTCCCCCTATTTTAACCTCCACTCTGAGGGAAGGATTTATATAGACAGCTATATTTAGAGAAGCCTTCAGCAAGCTGGAGAGGAGTTGTTGGAGGATTTCCTGCCCTTCCCTTTCCAGCTTTTCCTTGGGTGGCCTGTGCACCATTTCCCTGGGGAGCTGCACCCTGGACTCCTGGCCCTGTCACCTTCTTTCTTCCTTTTTTTGCTATAAATAGAAATAAAAGTCAACATTGCAACTGCAGCTGGCCATGGGAATGCTCTTGTTTATTTTTGTTGGGGTTTATTGTCATCTTTGGCTTTTTCTTTTGTCTTTGGCTGTTTATTTTCTTTCACCCCAAGATATCATGGATTAATTGTAATATTGCTGGACAGTCCTCCCTTGGAGTTTTCATGGACTTTTAAAAAGCATCTTCTGTTAAAAAGCTTCTTCTTGAAGGCTGTTCTGATGATCTGAACCCAAATTCTCTCTCTGTGGTGAGGGAAATGTTTCTTGGATTGACTTTGCGAGAACTTTCTCCTTCCCTTTTCTAATCTCCCGACCCAATTAGTGCAAAAGGTGTTTCATAATGTGCTTTTTCTACTATAAATACATTACCTGTAGATAATTTTGGAATTAGAGTAAAGCAGTTAATGAGTTTAACCAGAAATAAAGACAGTAGAAATAGGCAGAGGTGGTTTTTTTTACAGACTCATTGACATTTATCCCTCTGTAACTTCAGGTGTCAAAAAGTGTTTGAATCTTGAGTTTTGTATTTAATTCTTGTGTCTTAAGGTGCAAAATCCTCAGAGCTTTTCCCCTGGCTTTCTTATGGATTTGCCTGACTTCTTAGCAAATGGGCACTCGTTCCTCTGCCTCTGTTTGGAACAGGAAAAGATTTTCCTGGAATAGCTGGAAGTCTGAAACAGAGACTGCACCCCACACATGTGGTCTTCAATTTTTATTGTCAGCTGAGTTTATTCTTTGCAGTAAACATCTGTGTTACCATACAGAGCATGCCAGTGCTAATTGTGCTGGATGAATGCTCTGATAAATATTTCTACCAGCCTTTTATCTCTGAAAAGGTCCCAGAATTCCCAGAAGTGGAGGTTTAGAAGCACGGAATCCTTTCAGAGGAGCACTCAGCATCATTGCACAGAGCCCAGCCAAGCCTCTGTACCCCCCATTCCATGGAATCAGATCCTTCAAATTGTGCTTAAAACTGCACAAACCTTGGGCTCTGCCTGCCTGGGCCTTCAGGGGGGTGAAATCTCTGCAGGGCTTTGAAGCACTGAGCCCTGTGTGTGCAGGGGGCTGAGAGGAGCTGCTGCTGCCCCACCCAGCTCCCTGCCCCTTTTCCATGGACTCACCCTGTGGGCATTCCTGGGCTCCATCCAGGGCACAGTGGCATTTGGAAAACCAGTCTGTGGGCTTGTGTTGCTGTGTGCTCTGGTTTCTTTACTGTAAATAAGTCAGCACATACTCCTTGTGCAGTTCATTCTGTGATCCCAGTGATGCCTGCAGTTTTCCCTTTGGTGCATCCCAGCTCTGTGGGGCCCAGGGTGCAGCTCTGAGCTCACAGTCAGGGGCACTCAGCTCTGCACACAGCAGGGACACAAAACAAATCCTTGTCCTGCTGCACTCCAAGGACAACTGGGACAAGTTTTCAGCCCCAAAGCACAAACAAGGGTGGCTGAGGAGAGAAAACAAGAAGGGTGGGACTGCAGAACCTGGAGCTGGAATTGGACAATGAAACCCCAAGGTGCAAATGGACCCAAACTGATCCAAGTGTGAGACCTCGTGCCCAGGGGCCCATTTTGTGTCCATTTTGTGACCATTTTGTGACCATTTTGTGACCATTTTGTGTCCATTTTGTGACCATTTTGGGTCCATTTTGGGTCCATTTTGGGTCCCCCTTGGGTTTATCCCTGCCCAGGCCCTGTCCTGCCCAAGGTGTACCCTAAAGCCCTTTCAATAAATCCCTACTTTATTCCCCAGATCTGTCCAGTCTCTTCCAGCTCAGCCTTCCCAAGGCATCACCACAGATTCCTGTTTTTGTTAACAGATTGATTTGTGCAGATGATTTCCCTGCTGGAGGAATGTCTTTATTTCACTTACACCTTTCTGAGGAATGCAGAAAATACAATGTGGAATACATCACTTTAAAACAGAGACTTTTTTAACCACAAAGCAGAAGAAGTTGTCACAGAATTACAGAGTGGTTGAAGTTGGAAGGGATCTTGACGATGATTTGTTTTCAAATCATGGCCATGGGCAGGGACAGCTCCCAGTGTCCCAGGCTGTCCCCAATGTCCAAGCTGGCCTTGGGCACTGCCAGGGATCCAGGGGCAGCCACAGCTGCTCTGGGCAAGATGTCTGAAAGGAAACCTGGACACAAAGGAAACCTGGACACAATTTCTTTTTGCAAGTCTGACAAGGATTTCTCATGAAGTAAAATTCCCTGGCAGAGCAATCCTACCTTAGAACCTTTTTGTCCCCAGAATCCTGGGGCAGCCTGGCACTGGGAGCCTGGCACTGGCCATGCCTGGCAGGGCAGCTCACCCACTCAGGCCTCTCAATTAACTCCAAACATTCCTCCCATGCCAAGCACACCCAGGTCACAAACACAGGGAGGAGAAGGGAGGCAGAATTATCACCCAGTAGTAATGGTAAAGAGATTTTAGGGAAAAAATCCTCACTCAGAGGGTAGTGAGGTCCTGGCCCAGGGTGCCCAGAGCAGCTGTGGCTGCCCCTGGATCCCTGGCAGTGCCCAAGGCCAGCTTGGACATTGGGGACAGCCTGGGACACTGGGAGCTGTCCCTGCCATGGCTGGGGTGGCACTGGGGGGGATTTGAGGTCCCTCCCAACCCAAACCAGTCTGGGAATTTATGATTTTTGTTTTGGGGGTATTTTTTGGGGGGCAGGGAGCAAGCGAGTGGTTGGGAATGTGGATTCATTTTTGGCCAGTAATTTGAGAGCAAGGCTTATGCAGAGGTTTGGAGACAAATGGCTTTAACTCTCTGCCCTCACTCCTGGCTCTGGGTGAGCCAGGCAGCTCAGAATCATGCAATAATTTGGGATGAGCTGCTCTGGGCACCCTGTGCCAGGGCCTCCCCACCCTCACAGGGAGGAATTTCTTCCCAATATCTGATCCAGGTGTGTGCCAGTACCCACAGAACTTCCTGACCCCAAAGATGCATGGATAGCTCTGGAACCTGTTCATGCCTTTCTCTCTGTTCCTCCCTGTCTTTGCCAACCCCCAGGAAAATGAAACCAGTGTGATTTTCATTGTAGATAACTTCAAGATGTTTATCCCTGTCCTGAGGAAGGGCTTAGGCAGGATAATTAACATGGAGACAGGAATAGAAGCTGTGTGTTGCTGGGAAAAGAGCAGCAGGTCTGGAGTGGGAGTACAGGGATTACACAGAGAGCACCTCCAAGGGCAGCTGTAAAACCTGCCAGGGAGGAGGAGAGAGAATGGACTGGGTTGTTCTGATTTATAGCTTTTGGGGGTGATTTATTGACTTAAAGAATGCCCAACATATTTAACTTCACATTGATTTTCCTTCTCTGCTGGTTTGCTTTGCTGCTGTGGTTATTGGCACTTTTGGTGACTTGCCTGATTTCTGCTCCTGTGGCCTCACTTCCTTCTCTGCTGTGCCTTCCCTATTCCCTTGCACTTGGAGATGAAATTGTGGGGCTTATGGCATTCAATTGTTCTGTGTTCCCACAATTTCCTATATTTATTGGACTCTGGTTGTCTTTCCAGCCCCACAAAATGTTCCAAAAATGGTCTCTGTCACATTTCTATCCTTGGGCAGTGCTGGAGGATCTGTCAGGTGCTCTTGGTGTTTGGGAGCACTTTAGGCCATGATTGAGCACCTTGTCTGCAATTTTAGGGCTCAACTTCCAGAATGTGAGCCCTGGAACCTGCAGCTTTCAAGGGAAAGGTGAAAGGTGAGGAAGCAGAGCTGACCCTGCTGTCCTGTCCCCCTGCTCTGAGCCCTTTGCTTTCATTCCCAAAGTGCAGCAGCACCCTGGAGCCATGGACTGGTTTGGGCAGGAATGGACCTTAAATCCCACCCAGTGCCAGCCCTGCCATGGCAGGGACAGCTCCCAGTGTCCCAGGCTGTCCCCAGTGTCCAAGCTGGCCTTGGGCACTGCCAGGGATCCAGGGGCAGCCACAGCTGCTCTGGGAATTCTATTCCAGAGCCTGCCCACCCTGCCAGGGACAAAATTTTTTCCCAACATCCCACCTAAACCTGTAATTTTTCACTCTGAAGCCATTCCCTGTGTCCTGTCCCTCCATCCCTTGGCAATTGTCTCTCTCCAGGTTTCCTGCAGCTCCTTCAGGCCCTGCAAGGCCACCCTGAGCTCAGCCCAAAGCTTCTCCTGTCCAGGCTGAACAATCCCAGCTCTGCCAGCCTTTCCTCCCAGCACAGCTGCTCCATCCCTCTGCTCATCCTGCTGCCTCCTCTGGGCTCTCTCCAGCAGCTCCACGTCCTCCCTGTGCTCATTTTGTCCTTGTTCTGTCTGTAGGTCACCAGGGAGTCTGAAAGAGAGGACAGGAAGCACCAAACTCTCCAAAGGGAGATAAGGGAGCAGAAAGCTGCCCTCTGATAATATCAGAACATCAAATCCAGGACTCCTGAGGTGTTGCAATGTTCCTGTCCCAGCCAAGGTGTGTGCACAGGTACCAAACCTTCCAGGAGCTGAGCTGTGGAGGGAACATTGCAACATCCAGGGTTCAGCAATGGAGCTTTTGTAACTTTGCCTCGTGGTTTCCACATCATCTCAGGGCTCTCCTGGCAATGAGGAGCCTGAAATTCCTCCTTACCTGCACCAGGGCCAGGGGCAACTGGGGCTTTTTCTTCTGACAAAAGTGCTTCAGTTTGGTGTTAATAACTCAAAGTGATTTATTTAATGCACTCAGAGCCCTGGCCTGAGCTGGAGGAGGGCAGGGCTGGCTGGGATGTGGGGCAGGAATTGTTCCTGGCAAGGGTGGGCAGGGGCTGGAATAGAATTCCCAGAGCAGCTGTGGCTGCCCCTGGATCCCTGGCAGTGCCCAAGGCCAGCTTGGACATTGGGGACAGCCTGGGACACTGGGAGCTGTCCCTGCCATGGCTGGGGTGGCACTGGGTGATCTCCAAGATCCCTTCCAACCCAAACCTGTTTGTGATTCCATGATTTGACACAGCCATGTCAAAAAATCATGGTGATAGTGACAAAATGGAACATACTGGGTGTGATTTCTTTGGGGGTTTTGAAGTTAAAAACATTGTGTGTTATCAGTAGGACTTAAATGTTTCTTTTAAATCTGGAGAACAGTGTGAAAGAATTCTTTTGTGAGGTGTTAAATTTCTCAGACCCACTTGGTTTGTTTACAGTTAAGCTCTAGTCCTGGATTAGGTGACAAAGTCCTGTTTGGAAGTTCTGTCTTGTCAAAAGACTCCATGAATTCCTACAAAGTCATTCTTCTGAAGTGATTTTCCCTGGCTCTCAGTAATGTGCAGGTGGCCTTGAGGATGGAAATGAGAGAGATTTTTGCTGTTTTCCTGAGCTGCAGGGACAGAAATGTCCCCAGAGGAGCTGCAGTGACCCGAGGCTGTGCAGGAACCTGCTCTGCCTTCTTATCAGGAGCTGCAGCGTTCCCTGCCATGGGGGCAGCCTGTTTGCCTCCTGCTCAGGTGATTCATGGCCATTCTTTCCAGGTGAGCATCCTGACCTCTGCTTTATGGAGTCACACCTGAGGTCTTGAGGATCCTTGACAACAAATTCCAGGTCAGGGAGATGATTTGGGATGGGCTCTGTGTTGTTTTCTGGGCTCAGGGGTGTCAGGGCTGCTTGTGAATGCTGAATTTCTGTGTGTGCCCAGTGCAGAGCTCACATCCCAGTCCTCACTGATGGAATTCACCCTGGTCTGCCCAGAAAGGGTGGGCAGGCCTTGGGAAGGAATGCCCAGGGAGCTTTGGAGTGCAGGTGTCCAAGGAATGTCTGGATGTGGCACTCAGTGCTCTGGGCTGGGCACAGGGGGGGATGATTCAGTCACAGCCTGGACTTGATAGTCCTGAAGGGCTTTTCCAACTTCAGGGATCTTTAAGTGAGGAATCCCAAGAAAAATTGTAAGAAATTATATTAAATATTCTTTTCATGCTGTGGTAACCACTGAGGCAACCACAGCAGAGTGTTGGAGTTTAAATGGGGAATTAGTGAGTAGACCCCATAAAAATGGAGAATAATTTTCATGTGAAAAGTTTTCTGTAGTTCAATATTGATGAAATCAGGTTTTAAATTTAGCACTGTGCATTGTTTGCAGGTATTCCTTTAAAATTTGGTGCTTCTGTCATAGCCCTGTGTTAAAACACAATCAGCTAAAGGCACTTAAGGTTTTGATTGCATTTTAAATTTTGGAGCTGAATGTGCATGTGAGAGTCCCAAACAGCTGTTGAAAACTTCAGTTTAAACTTAATTAATTACTTGCAATGGTGATGAGCTTTTTAATGGTTCTTGATTAAAAAAAAAAAACCCACACAAAACCAAAAAGCTCCCAGCCCCCCCAAAAGAAAAAAATCCAGAAGAAAAGACCACAAACCCCCCACAAAAACCTGTGTTCTGTGCTGCTTTTTTTGGGAAATACTTTGAAACTGGGGTACAAGTGGCCCAGAAAATGTCAGGAATTCAGGTTCCACACCTGCTCCCTGCTGCTGTGCCTCAGGTTCTGGTAAAACCCTGCCAGCAGATTGCTGAACAAGCTCCTGGTAAGGAAAAAAAAGCACAAAAAACAACCCCTGACAAAACCCTCCCCACTTCATGAGGCTGGGAAAGAGTTTTTTAATAAGGCAAGGACAGTAATTAATCCACGGAATTGCTTTGAAGCATCTTCCAAACGAATCCTTCTAATGGGAGGAAAAAACCAATCATTTTCCCAAATCAATCTCTACATTTCAACCAGTGGAACACCACCAAAAAAACGAGCTGAGGCCATTGTTTTCCATGCCCAGAGAAGGAGGAATCAGGCACTTTTCCTGCTGCCTTCCTTCCAGCCCCTTTCCCGGAGCTCTCTGCCGAGGCAGGAACATTTTCCATCCCTCTCAGCTCCGAGTGGGAGCTGCATGGAATTACTGCCAGTGGAAACTATGCTGCAAGAGGCTGGGCAGCAGCTGCCCCTGCTCAGCTCAGCTGGATTTTCCATGCTCCTGGTAATTAACAGAGGGAAGCTGACTAATTACTGACGTCACCTCTTTCCAGTCCAGCTTACATTTTGTTCCCGGCTCCCTCCAAGCATGCGGGACTCTGCTCAGGAATTCTCTGTCACACACACACACAGGATGCTCTGAGAGCTGCTTTTTTTTTTTTTTTTTTTTTTTTTTCATCAAGGGCTGGACTGGCTTTGCTTTATAAACTCTGCAGCAGGCAAAGCCTCCTCCAAAGCCTGGGATTTCTGCTGGAATCGCCGGGTTCCAGCCCCGAAATGCATTTCCGTAATTTCCATTACAGTTTCGGCTCTCTCGTCGCCTGCCTGGCTGATGGGGAGGTGTTCACCCAGCCAGAAACAAGGGTAGGTTAATGAGGGGGTTATTTTTTGGGAACTCCACTCTGGAAGTGCTGCTCCAAACAGGGAGGTTTGGATTTTGGAAGGAAATTGCAGTTTGCCATAAAAGTCTCAGAACTTGGGAGTCTGCACGAGCCTGCTGTGATGGGAGTGATTCCAACTTTGGGAATTACTCAGGTTTTGTAGCTGTGTGTGCTTGGGAAAATGAGCTCAAGTTTTCCCCTCTAGGCTGCTTTGTGTGCTGTATTCTGAGTTTTGAGCAAATATTGAATTCTAATTTTGGTAGCAAGATCCACTAATTTGTAATTCGTTTGATACTTCTGGGATTTTTTTATTTCTTTTTTCTGGGAAAACTGTAAGAAATCCTCTTGGGTCTGTATTTAGCTGTTTGGCAATATAAAATAAATAATAAATAATGTAAAGAGAAAATAATATAAAATATTTATCATTCCTGCTACAGTGAGTTGTTATTTCTGAGATACCTTAAGGACAAAAATATCATTTTTTCTTTTTAGTGTCGGAGTGCCAAAGTGACATTTCAGACCTCTGTAATCACATATGTAAATAAATATTTTAAAAAACCCTCAAACCCAGATCCCTCTGGGTTTAAATACAGAATGGGAGCTTGGAAATGCAATTTTTGGGTGTATTTTCCATGGTTCCATCTCAGCTTTGAGGCTCCCAAACAGCAGCTCTGTGTGGGGAGGGTCCTGCTCCTGTTTCAGAACTCATCCTGGAGAAGTTGGAGAAGCAGAACAGCTCTGATTTTAAAATCTCTTTGAAATATACTGATTTTATATCCAGTTGTGGTGAATGTGTGAAGTGGAGCTTCTCAGGGAGGAAAAGGAAATTCTGAATTAATTTCTGCCTTCTTACGTAATTTCCCTGCTTTTTTTTTTTTCCCCTAATAATTCAAAATATTGTAGTAAAAAGCTCTCAATGAAGTAATGTTTATTGTGGCTTTATCCTGAGTTTCAAGGAAGCTTTTAGGGAGAGAAAAGATCTGGAAATTCCTCAAATTTGAATCCTGAAGCTGTTGGAATAAAACACTTGGGCAGTAAAAGCTGGCAGCTCCAGAGCCTCTTCTTGTGTCTCTCTTTTGGCCTGGAATCCTGCAGGGAGAGTGGAAGCCCTTTCCAGAAATTCAATCAAAAAGAGCAGGAAAGCAGGAGATGTTCATGGACTTCATTCTGTGTGTGCTGAGTCACTGAGGAAAATCACATTTAGCTTGAAAATCAGGATTTTTGACATTTTTCTCTGTTAAAGCTTGTGTTGGTTCCCTTGGAATTTGCACATTTGGGCAAAGGCTTGGCAGATGTTTTTCTCAAGGTTTAATTTTCAAAGAAAAATTTCTTTTCAATATCTTCCTGTTGTTAAATTGGGATAATTGGGGTTTGTTGTCCATTATTCCTGCTAATAATACAGTAAGTGATAATATAATTTATTAATGATGATCTGTTCTAATGATACAGAGAAATAAGTGATAAGAAAGAAAAATCATTCTAGAAAAAGGGAAATAAACGAAGCTGTTACAATAATCAATATTCAAGAGTGGTACTTTGCCCTTATTAGTAACTTTTCCCTTCTAATTAATTCCTTAATTAGTGTTTAATACTGATTTTTCTCCTCTGCTCCTTTCCCTCCAGGCCAAATTTGAATCCCTGTTCCGACCCTACGACAGGGACCTCACCTTTCAGTATTTTAAGAGCTTCAAAAGAGTGAGGATAAACTTCAGCAACCCCCTGTCTGCAGCAGATGCCAGGATCCAGCTGGACAAGACAGAATTCCTTGGAAAAGAACTCAAACTCTATTTTGCTCAGGTAAAAAAAAAAAAAAAGAAAAAAAGAAAAAAAAAAGCTTTTTTGGGATTATCTTTGGGTGCATTAAAGCTTTCCTTGTTCTGATTCCCATAAATCCTGATGGGTGTTTGGAAAACTTTGGGATAACAGGGTTGGAAAGATGATGGGGATTTAACTCTTTATCTTTACACTGGGTTTTGTGGATGTTTCTTCTTGGTCTTCTAAAGTAATTTGCTTTCTTTTCTAGAGTTTCTCCCAAGTTTCTGGAAATCTGGGAGTGGTTTCAAGTATTTCTTATCTCAGCATCCCAGAATTCCTTTATTTTTTTGTCAGATGAATTAGAGAATCCAAGGTTATTCCAGATCTCCACAGATTTGGAGGCTGTTGCTATTTCCCATTGGATAACCTGAGATGGGAATGAGAACATTCCAAGAATTTCCAGGCTCTGGAGCTGCACATTCCAGGGCTCTGGAGCTGCACATTCCAGGCTCTGGAGCTGCACATTCCAGGGCTCTGGAGCTGCACATTCCAGACTCTGGAGCTGCACATTCCAGGCTCTGGAGCTGCACATTCCAGGCTCTGGAGCTGCACATTCCAGGCTCTGGAGCTGCACATTCCAAGCTGCACATTCCAGGCTCTCCCTGCCCATCCCAATGTTTGGGATCTCCCCTAGAGCAGCTCTGGAGCTCTCTGCTCCTGCAGAAACTCAGGCTCTGGCAATCAGGCTGCTTTTCCAGCTGCTTTTCCCTCTGAAAATCCAGTGGGAAAACGAATCCAGGAGTGTTGCACACCCCCATGATCCAGGTTATTTTTATCCCTGCTGGAATTCCCTCCACTCTCACTTTTGGGGATGATTCCCCATTTGTCATTGGGCCTTGGGGGCCCTGTCCTGCTGGAGGTTTGGAAGGGCAGATGTTGGATTTAGGGGAAGAACATCCCAGTGGAATTTATTTCCCTTGGAGCTGTGTCCTGGCTGGTGCTGCCACCCTGAGTGCTGGGCAGGGCACAACATCCCTGCCCCCTTCCCACTGCTCTGGGCCTGGGATTCTGGGATTCAGGGATTATTGAGGGGTTCAGGGATTATTGAGAGGTTCAGGGATTATTGAGGGGTACAGGATTTCGGGGATTTGGGGATTCAGGGAGTCATGGGTTCAGGAATTCAGGCATTCTGGGATTCAAAAATTCAGAGTTTATGGGATTGAAGGGTTCAGGGATTCAGAGATTCAGGAATTCAGTGGTTCTGGGTTTCAGTGGTTCTGGGATTCAGGAGTTCACGAATTGAGAGATTCGGGTTCAGGACAGGAATTCAGGGATTGAGGGGATTCAGGGATTCTGTGATTCAGGAATTCAATTTAAGCGATTGAGGGGTTCAGGAATTCAGAGATTCAGGAATTCAGAGATTCAGGAACTCAGGGATTCAGGAATTCAAGGATTCAGGGATTCAGGAATTCAAGGATTCAGGGATTCAGGAATTCAAGGATTCAGGAATTCAGGATTTCAGGGATTCAGGAATTCAGGGTATCAGGATTTCAGGATTTCTGGCTATCAGGCTATCAGGAATTCAGGCTATCAGGAATTCAGGATTTCAGGATTTCTGGCTATCAGGATTTCAGGATTTCTGGCTATCAGGCTCTCAGGATTTCAGGATTTCTGGCTATCAGGCT
>WEIU01009241.1:1354-34550 GCA_013389925.1 Aegithalos caudatus
TTTAACACAGATCAATTCACCAGGCTGAAAATAAATCAGGTGACTTTTGGTGTTCTTGTTAAAGGACTAGACAGAGGGGGAAAGTGCAGATGGTGTGCATGTAAGAGTACTTTAAGATGTTTCTATGACCTGTGGTTATACTATTTTTAATAGCAGAGAATAGGAAAAAAGTCACTTCAATTAACTTTTCCATGACATGGTGTACACAAGGCTGTCTGCACATTCAAAGCCAGGTTTGTCACTTCTCCCTGTTTCCTCAATAGCCAGATGTGAACAAAATGTAGAGTATTAGTGCTAGTGTGGCACAACACAATTTTGGTAAATTCCTGCATGCAGGATGGAAATAAAATTGTCCCAAAGTCCTCTCTGAGACTTGTGCCATTTCACAAAGCCCAGGAATTATTCCTATTATCCAGGGGTGACATATGAAGGATGTAGAACCAGCCATTCAAATTAGGACATCCTGAAGATATTGGGCTGGTGGTAAAACCCAGTTACAAGAAAGTAATTTATAAAGTGTCAAAAGGAAAGCATATAGCACACATATTGTCTTTGTCAGAGTGTTCACTTCAGAGGTTAAGGGAGTGATGAAAGCATTTGTCATGTTAAATTAGTTTTTAGCTCTTTTGATTCATGCCAAACTTGGGGGAGAAAAATATAAGAAAGAAGGAGCGTAAAAAGAGTCACCTTGTATTTTTCACAAAGTAATTGCTGCCAAACATAAATACCACGTTTTTGTAAGCCCCTATGCTGCTCTGATTTCTGCCAATCTATCTTTGAGCATCAAAGAACATCTGACCATCAACATGTCAGTACATTAAAAATATGGTAATTTAAATATTTAGACTTTCCTGTGGGGGAAAAAAAACCCCAAAGTGTTATTTCCTGTGTAAATTAAAAACTGTGATGGATTTAAAGATGTTTCACTTGAAAACAGTATCTTGATACTCACACTGAAATTTTAGATATTAATGCTATTTTATCTATTATCATATGCAAGATTCAAAAAAAAAAAAATTAAAGAAAATGACATAGACTATGAGAGCAGCATGCTTGCACCACACCTTTAGTGCCTATATTGCACATGAAAGTATTATTAGTCATTTATTCCTCAGTGTTATTTGACCTTAAAGACACATGAGGTTTAAGATAAATTTCAGGCTTCTGCATAAACTTGAAATAATATATTCACTTCAGTGCTGCAGAAAGGACTGAATTGCCAAAGGATCTGGTAGTTAATTAAGCAAATGAAAATGTCTTTCTTTTAAAATTTGAAGTTAGAACCTAAAAAATAGCTATTCACAGAACATAAGCTATAGGGGAATAAATGGTTAATTTATGTCGTTTTTCATCTTGTACCACAGAAGTATTCCTTTGTTTGTGTGAGAGTCAGACAAAAAAGTCTATAAGGGTTTCTGACTTGGAAGTAGAAGTCTCATCTTTATTCTGCATCAAATATCTGTACATGGTACAGTTTGCATAAAATTTTATCCTTCAGGTGTTGGTATCAACTTATTTTCTTCCCACAAATGAGTCAGGTTTTTTTGCTAATGTAAGTGCTTGGATGAAGTCTGTTGTTCATTCATGTCTGTAAGTTCTTCCATTCCTAATTCAAGTTGTCTTTTTGCCTCTGATTCCATAGATGAGGATTCATCAAAATAGGTTGCTGAAGTGCCTGTCTTATGTACCCATTGATTTTTTTCTCTCTCTCTGAATTGTAATTTACAAACAGGAACTTCCATTTCATTTGACTTTTTTATGTTGCATTTGCCTACTACTTGTGGAGTCAGAAAACCACAGCCTTTGTCTTGTCCAGACTTCACCGAAATCAAATATGCTAGACATTTTGGAAAGCAAGACTGAAAAAGGGAAAATCATGCAAAGCTGGAACCTCTGAGAGGCAGAGGGCATCTGGCTGCCAATCACTGTGATCAGATTCACTTGAAATCAATGTAAACCGAGCGAACGCTGCATCTTGCAGGATTAGCTGCTGACAGAAGGTTCTGTTCTTAAATTTGCATTGAAAATAGGTGTCAGTTAGGGGCAATAATTAAATTTTAGAATATGCCTGTCATATTTTAAATGTCACACATTCAGTGATTCTTATTGACTGCTATCAGTCAATCTGAGTGAGAAAAGCGTGGTAGTAGCTCAATAAGCTTGTCTGATACAACCTCTGAGAGGTTTTAGGAAAAAGCATCTGACTTCATTCCATAAAAAACTAGGTGCTAGCATTGGGAAGTTTGGTGCCTGTGTCCAGGAAATTCAGATGTGGCTTTTTAGCCTAGCAAGTGTCCCTTCCCTATTCCCCAGTCCAAAGATATGAGAGATTCATTATGTTACCAAGACAATTCTCCTGGAGACAAGCTGCTCCAGCTGCACTATATACTTAATGCCTCAAAGAAAAGGATTTTGACATGAAATTACTTGGGCTTAATTTTTATAGTTACTGGGCTTTTCCTGAGTCAAAAGCAAAAGTTTCATCTGGAGCTTTGTTACAAGGAAAACCAGTTTAGTGTTGTTTTGCCTAGCAGAGATCTTGGGTGAAGGAGAGGAGGATTTCAGTGTGGAGGGGCAGCCACACAGCCTGGGCAGTTCTTTGTGGGACATTTGCATACCATGAAACTCAGCACTTGAAACTAGAGTGAGTGTTATCATGTGTTTAGCTTAGCTCTTGCAATTGAAAACCTGTTTTGCTCAGCTACCAGGCTGAACATACTCTGAAGCCTTGGCAGGAGACAGGAGACACAAGATCACGGAGTGTTTTCTTTCCTGTGCTACTGGAGTTGTGTTTTCAGGGCACGTTTTGGGTTGTTAATGCAAATTGCACAGCACAGTCTAGGATGGGTCTGAGGAAACATTTTTCACACATGCTGGTAGTGCTCCCCAGGAGCTGTTAAAATATATTGCTTTGAAATTGAGTAAAGAAACACAACTGCCTGGCTGGTGCTTGCTGTCCTGGCTGTGGCTGCACTGCTCAAAACATCTGTTTGGCCAAGGTTGGTGCCACAGAAATGAACAGTGTGATGTGACAGGACAGAAATGGCCAACACAGATGTTAGAGAGAGGCTGTTTGTAATTAGTAATTTGTTGGTACAGGCATTATTTATATAACAGAAACTCTGGGAATTTTTAGTCATAGCTGTAAGAATGGCTTGCTCAGAGGTGCTTTCTCTTTTTTCTCTCAGTTGTGAAGTACAGGTTGTACTTCCCATGCCCTTGCCATCCTCCCATGCACAAACTAGAAAATATGCTGGATTTCATGATGGCTGTGTGACAGAGCCTATTCTCACTTTCATCAGTGCAAATACCTCATATTATGAATTTTTTACTGTAGAGTCTAGGATTTAATCCTAGAATCACAGCTATGAAGTCTTGTCAGGGCAAAGAGATAGCAAAGATAAGTAGATGCAAAATGAGACTTGCAGGAAGTCAGGGGGGAAAAATGATGAAAAAGCGTTGAGATATTTTAGTGAGACATGCTTTATAACCCAGCCCAACAAACTGAGATCAGGCCATTTTTCAGGGGAAGGGTAAGCATAAGGGATATTGAAGATTAAATTTTTCTAACATAATGCCAAGTCAGAGATACCTATCAAACAAACCTGTGGTCATTGTCTCCAAAAAGTCAATGTTCAATATCAGTGTAAAATGTCTCCTTTCTTCCTAGGGAAACATTGCTCTTTTAGCAGTTATTTAGATTGAGATCACCAGTTGATCATTTATAAATTCATTTATATTGATTATTTGTTGCTGTGCTTCTTTGTTGACTCACTCTGTTGTCTTGCACTTAGTGTGCTTTTGGATTTTATTTATTTAAGTATAGCAGTACATATTTGCCTTTAGGAATAGCATTATTGCTCCATGAGTTCGTAGAGCAATATTGAAAGATTTGACATGGATTTTGTAAGTGTGGCTAATGTTGCTCTTAAAGCAGTATTATGAATGCCATGAAAAAAAAAAAAAACAAACAAAAAAAAAAAAAAAAAAAAAAAAAAAAAAAAAAANAAAAAAACTAATAAAAAATACTTAAGTGTACTGCAGAGACAAGGGAATATTCAAGGAACTTGAAGGAAGACAAAATAAAAAAATTAGAATTAAATTCACTTTGTGAAAATAATAAGACAGGGTAACAGAGAAGGGAACTTATGGAGCAAAAGAAGTTGAAAAAAAAGGAAGAGAGATGACATATTACAGAAAACCTTGCTTACCATATAATAGGATGAATTTAGCTCAGTGATTTAAAAGCTGTTTAAGATGCAGTTTTGAGGTTAATTTCAGCTTTTTCTTATTCAGGGTTTAATTTTATGTAGTCTTACTGCACCACAGTTTGACCTGCCTTCTCATGTCACTGCTCAGATCCCAGCCACCACATATATTCTGTATGTCCAGTAATCAAGGCATTCACTTGCCAAGGTCAGAAAGTTTGAACACCTAATACACCATATCTGTGTGATGTTGTGCCTTGTTATTAATTCCTTACAAGATAGCCTTGTAGCTATAAAGAGGAAAAATGACATCTTCTGTGACAACCTGTCTGACCCCTGGGACAAATTTTGGACTCCACATTTGGGTTTGCAAGGTTTTAGGATGATTTGTGTTGGAAGGGACCTCTGGATGTCTCTTCTGCTCCAAATGGGTCATCTCTTATGTCCACTCTGCTCCTGAAGACCACCAAGGACAGAGATTATGTGTGGCTTTATCATCTTCATGACCTGTAGGTTCCAACAGGCTGTTTTCAATGGATAAAGGCAAGCCAAAGATTATTTTATTCATACATAGGAAGGAGAGGCTCCTTTTTGGACTGGTGCATCTATATCTTACAGTCAGCAAACTCTCACTTAATTTCTCATAATCATTTCTAACATCAGACGCTTGGATTACAATGCCAAAATGAAGAATGTAGTTGGTTAGAAAAATCATGTTTTGACTTGTATGTTGAGCAGATTTGATAATGAGAGAATCAGTATTGAACCCCACTGTGTGATTATGAAACACTCTTAATGTCTTTATCTTGGCTATTACTAAATAATTACTAGAAAAGGCAAGCATTTGTATTAATGGAGTTCCTGAATGGAAAAGGAATTTCATTCTCTAAAGCTGATCTTACAGAACCTTACCTAAAACTGTAAATATGCTCTAGGTTTAGTTTGTTTTCTTCTCTGGGGTGTCCAGATTTATCCCTCTGTGTCATATTTAATTTTTAAAAGGTATTATACATAATGCATAAGAGCGCCGCAGTTAATTGAATTTCAAGCTTTATTTTAATTTGCTGGTTGGTTGATCAGCTGATTTCCTCCAACATTTTTCTTACTAAGTACTTTCTGGGAAGAGGCACAGAATAGAAGATGTGTTCACATCCTGCCATCCAGTGTGGGAGAGCAGGTTCCTCACAGGCTGCATGACAAAGTGTCTCTGTGTCCGTGGCACCTCCATTGCCTTGAAGGAATCAGGAGTAGACAGGACTCTTGGAAAGGTCAGACAGTCTGCTCCATATGTGCTGCACATCCCTGCATGTGAACAGTTGTTTTGTTTAAATTTGGGTGGAGTGCACTATTCCTGCAGTTCTCTTTTGTATTTTCTGTATATTCTGCATCTTCTTCTTTCAGTTCACTTATTTCTCCTGCAAGAGGCTTCCTACATTCTGTGAGGAAGGGGTGCAGGTGGTGCAAATCTCTCACACAGGGACCAGAGGTGAGGAATGAGCTGAGGGGCAGGAGCTGGTCAGAGGGCCCCATCCCTGCTGGCTGCAGCACAATGCCAGGGATCCACCGCTGGTGATGGATCAGGATCCCAACCTCACATAAACTGACTTAATTGTACTCACAGCAAGTCCAAAACCATCCTGCTATAATCAAGAGATTTCATTTTTCAATTAGGATCTTTTTGCTACAGCTTTGCCTCCTAAATGTGGAAGCCACGAAACCCCTCTGTAATTCCAGGGGAGCTAGTTCATTCCAAGGCAGGTGCCTTGTCAACAAACTCAGGTTTTGCTCCTGACAGTTGGAATTGAAGTTGTGAGGGTAATATTTTTTTTTTGCAGAAGGAACATACTCCTTCTGTCAGACTGTACTATCACTAGAGGATTTCTGCTTTCAGTTATTAAAGCCTTTAAAAGAGAGGTAAATAGTGCTTGATATGCTGAGAAAATTAATGAATGCTAGAAAAATGTCAGGAGTACATAGCAAGTATCCCAAGGTAATTAAGAGTAGGTATGAATTTGTGATATCTTTGCTGGGCTGTGGCAAATGCAAAAGAACCTCAGACTGAAAGAGAAGTGAAGCAATCTCACAGTAGGCACACTAACCATTACCAGAGCTGGGAAATGCAACACCAAAGCCCCACATACCTCATGGGGATGGGTTACTGTGCCTTACTGTGCCTTTAGCATCCCAGCCTTTTCCAAAGGAGAGACCTGAGCATGATGGTAAGACTGGGATGCAGAGCTGGGAGCTGAAAACAAAGAATCCTGTTCAAACTGGCCACAAGGTAGGAGGGAACAGCAAGAGAAAAGAGATGCAATTTAGGCTCATAAGATTTATTGAGTCAAAAATTTATTTTATCTGTTGTTTCTTTCTTCATCTATATCCCCCTTTTCCATTTTGAGACTCCATTATTCACTGAAATGCAAAACTCCAACCACATGAGAAGAGTGCTTCCATAATGGAGTCTGCTCATTAAGAAAAGCTCAAGGATCTGATTAGTCTTACTCTTGCAGGGAGAGTTTGACCTTTTTAAAAAATATTTTTTATGTAATTTTGTCTCTTATCATGTTGTCTTTATGGCCAGAATCTGAACCTTAAAAACATCAAAGTTCTTATACAAGCCTTTAGGGATTTGGTGTTTGGTTCATGAACAGTATTAGAGACTTTTCCAACCAGAAGAATTTTTCTGCACCTCTGGAGGCTTCCTGAAAATCCTAAAACAAATAATAGAAAAATAGTGATTTAAAACCTAATTTCTAATACAAACCAGCCCTGGCTGTCTAGATGAAGAATAAGCTTCAATAAATGGGAGACAGATGCAGTCTCTTCAGTATGAAGAGTAGCGAGGATGCAGAAATAGAAATAGGTTTTTCATTACTTGAGGGATTATGCTTGGGCCAGAAATGCCAAATATTCTGTGGACCGCAGCTGCACTTTCAGTCTGCTGTTGTATTAGCTGGTAATAGTAAAACAATGATGTGGTGGTAGAGACAGCTATTTGTTCTCAGAAATATAGAAAAGTTGCTTTCCCTTTCTTTGCTTGGATTGCCACCTTGTCCTCCATGGCATGCCTTAAACTTCTGTCCTATTGCAGTAAATGGGCTACAAATTAAAATATACATTCTCCTTGAGCACCACCTGAGGATGCTCCTCCAGCTGCTGATGTGCTCTCTCAGCCAATTTTTTCTTCTGTCCTTGTGACACTTCTTAGTCAATTCAGGGCTCGTTATTTCCTTGCACAACTGTGTCAGGGCAATTTTCTGAGCCGTGGGCAAGCACCACCCATTAGACCTGCAGCAAGGAAGGGAAGGGGCTGCTGTCCCTGGGAGCAGGGAATTCAGAGATGCTCAGGAAAACAGCAGGCTGCATCCTACTCCTTGATTGTTTTTCTGTCACTTGATCAGCACTGCCCACTCTCATATTAACAGAGAGACTCGAAATAGTTTTGTTTTCAGGATGCAGCTCAGTGGAGCGTTTCACTCAATCTCATCTGAGAATATTTGTAAAGGAGAATTACTTAAGTTAAAAATCTGTGGTTTTCATCTCTTTAGATTTTTACTTTTAAATCTCTGACAGAATGAGTTTTATCTTTTGCTTTAGGCCAAATAAAGGTTTAACAACATTTAACACCACTCTCTTCATCTTTAGATTTTTTTCCCTGTCAAAAAATCTATGAATTTTCTTTCTATAAACATCACCATGAAAGTGTTCTGCTTAACTCCATTTCCCCATGCTATGAAGCATTGTTTTAATATGTTGTTTGACTTTTTGCAGTGAGCATTCATAAATCATTCATCTTTTCTCCCATACTTACCATTAGAAAACTGTAAACAGCTAGAAAAGAAAAAGGCTTTTAAACACAGTGCAATTTGCTTAACATGACTTTGGCACTACTGGAGCACCAAATATACAGCAGGTACCTTAGCAGTGAGAGTTTCCTCTGCTTGACCTGTGTGTGCATTTCAAAATGTACAGTTTTCCTGTGTTACCCAGGATTTGAGAAGCCAATATTTAGTACAGAATTCACTGTTCCAATGAATTTGGAATTCCTGCATACCATTTCAAAGCTATCAGCATGCCAACCTGCATTGCAGCTCAGGTCTGAAGGAGATCTTTTAGTAGCTACTGTTAGCAGTGGTGGAGTTTTGAGGTGAGTGCTTCTCAGGGCAGTGCAGCTGAGGGGTTCAGGTCACCAGGCAGTGCAGCCTTCTAGAACAATCCATGCAGTCCCTAGGTTCCTTCTGGCACTGTTTTTCCAAAGCCCCAGTCCCAGGAAAAGCATGAACTAGAGGTTGTGGGTGGTGCTGCAAATCCTGCTCTGGCAGCTCTGCTGCTGGGACCTTGGATTTCCAGTGTGCACAGTGAGTGCCTCTGCCTGGGACCACTGTGGGTCACTGATGAATCATTTCCCAGGGATGGGGCAGCACAAGGTCCTCATAAAATCCATCTTGTTTGTTACCTTTTGAGCATGGAGCCTTATTCTGAGCACAGATCTTTGCTTTTGCTAATCAAAAGCTCGGGGCCCAAAGCTTAGGAATTCCAGTCCTTTTAACATATTTCAGTTCTTCAGCTGTAAGCTATCCTTTATATACTTTCAGCAGATTTTGTTTTAAATGCTCTCCATTAAGAGTTTCTGCTGAGTGCTACAACTTGCATACTCTGACAATCCCAGAGCAGTTTGCAAAAGAGGTAATGGCTGCATGTACTGCACACCTTGCTTTTTCTTGAGTATAGTGGTGACTCTGGAATTGTCAATATTTTTTATAGCTGTAAAAAGCAGTTTCCTTAGTTCAGTGTCCAGGGGTTTGACACGTGGGTAAATTACTGAATACAATAGGTCACCAATGTGCTGTATGACTGCTGTTAGCCAAAATTTGTGATTTTTTTTTTTATTCAGTTGTTCTGTGTGTGACCCCAAATCTTTCTGTTTTCAGAAATATGTACGTATTTTACATTACTGTAAAAAATGGATCTTAGGTCTGCTGGTTTTCAGAGATAAAAGATTTTTTTTGTCATTTCTTGCAAGGCAAAACAAGCCTCAAACACCAAATGTTAAGATTTGGGGGTTTGGAGGTGGCAGAAATTCAGTCTTTCACTTTGCTTAGTAACATTGCTCATGAAAATCTTCTGATGAAAAGGTTTCTCATCAGAGGGCAGGAGAATGGTTTTGACAGCAGTTTGGCTCTTTCTAACACTCACTCCTCAGCTGTTCCCAGTCCCAGTGCTCAGGCACTCGGTACTGGGAAAGGGGGAGGTTTTCAATTGTGTGGAAGGTAACAGTGAATCTTTGTTTCCTTTGGCTGGTAATTTAAAACCAGTCCTGCTTTTTCTTGGCCAAAGGAAAACACCAATCCTAGATGCTTCCTTCTCACTTGCAGGGTCTGTAACACTGGGGTTTCTTCCCCACCCTCTTCCACTGGGGTATCCTTTGTTAGATGTCAGCGGGCACTCTGCAATGTGCACTCAGTCTTTAGGAAGTCACACCATTTATCAGTGCCAGCTCTGGGCTGGGGAGGCCTCTGAAACCTGTGTGTGTCACCTCCATGAAAATATCCCCTTTGTCAACTGGAGAACTGGAAATCCTGCAGTCATTAATCCCTGGTTCTCTGCAGTATAAATGCCCCACGTGCCATTTACCAATAGAGACATTATTGCTGAGCATGAAATGCCATTTCAGCTTGAACTCTCTGACTAGTCTAAGATAAAGATAATGTTATTCTATGGTAGTTTTACCTTTCAAAGCTTTTTCTAAATATAAGCAGTTTTTCCCTAAAGCCTTTTTTGTGGAAGTCAAAGGTCTGGATTGAAATGGCAAGATCATAATAGAGTTTGGGCTGCAGATTATGAAAAGGCCAAATTTGTAGTAGACAGAATTATATTTTACATGTCTCTAGCTTGCTTATTGTGTTTATGGGTATTGTTATGTGTATATGTACAAATGGAACTGATTTCTCTGTAGATTCTACTGATTTCTTTCACCTGCTTTTTGTCATGTGCTACTAGATGTTCTTAAGTCATATCTAGATTATACTTTGTGATGTACTAAAAATAAATAATATTACAATGAGCTGACAGAAACTATGAAAATATTTCCCCTACTTTTTAGCTCACTTATTTCATATATTTCTTGAGAGTTTTACCCCAGGCCCATTCTTGAAAATTGTCCATGTGTACTGTCCTGAAGCTTGTTGGAAATGCATGTCAGTAAAGTCAGGAATAGGAAAATTTATCATAGTTTACCTGAACTTTCCTGCAGCAGGGGAGAAGTTTGCAAAAGTAGCTGTGACAGTAACTGGAAATAGTTTATTTTCTTCTGTGAAATCTACAGTATCTTGAAGCATTCGGTATTTTGGAGGAATCTTGTACATATTGCCACCAATACTTGTAATGAATAATAAAATTGTACTCTTTTATGAGAAGGAATGTTCCTCAGACCCTTTGTTCCTGCAGGCTCCATGCAGTGCTTTGGATAAGTTTGAGTGTGGCTTGAGTGTCACTGAACACTAAATCCAGACTCTCCCAACAGATGTGCAGATCAGCTGGGTCTGCACAAAGCCACCCTTCCCTGTGCAGGCTGGTGTGAAAGAGGGCTCCAGGGAAGGTCTTGAAGCACAAGATATTTAAGACAAAGCAGTTTGACCCTCTACCTCTCACCTTGACAGAATGGGTTTAAAACCAGCCCAGGCTGGGCAAAACTGGAGCTGAGAGTATTCTTGGACACGTCTGAAGCTCTGAAGGCAAGTTTGCTCTCTGTTCTCTGGCTGAAGGTCAGATGAGCCTCCCGTGAGCCAGGGGTGGGGGAAGGCAGGAGGCAGTGCAGATTTTTCACTTGCTCATCCCTTAATGCAGGATCATCTGGATGTGACCATCCGTTCCTGCCTGCCCTTGGCAGCGGAGCCGGCGCCACTCCGCGGTGTCTCCCTGGCACCATCAATCTGTTGTATGGGCTGGGATGCCATGCTAGGAAAACAAATAGCACTGCTGTCCCAGCCAAGGACTAACAGATGGGGCGAATTCTGCTGTCCTCTCACGAAATCTAGCTAGAAAATTGATAGCCAGCTTTTCTGACTTAAACTGAAGTAAGCGAGTCCCAGATCTACAGAAGGAATTCCGTGTACCACTCCATAGCCCTTGCCTTAAGGCTGATAGATTTCTTTTAATCTTTTTTTTTTCCTTCCTCTACCCCCCAGTTTGTATTTCCTTATGGGTGTTTTAATTCTTAACAGTCTGGACATCTTGATGACCCAGCTATTGCTATTTCTTTTAAGAAAATGCAGTTTTATTTATACCTTTTGATTTTATTGAGCAAAAGCTCACATTCTGTGGTGCTTTCATAATTAAACAAAAGTTTGTGTAGAAGCCAGTATTATAAATTTTGTTTTCCTTAAGAAAAAAAAAGAAATGGCATCTGATTTAAGAGCAGTAAAAATTTTTGTAAGTTTTATTTATTTGTAAAGCAATAGCTGCTGTGATTGAAATTAAACATGGTATCCTGCTGCTTCTGATTAATTCTAGCACAGAGGAGCCAAAAAATAACTTGATTTTTTTTTCTGTAAATAGGCTAAATTAGCATCTGGTAAATAATGATAGTTGGAGGAATTGAAAAGAAAGACAAAAGTTTTATTTTCTGCTCAATGAAATTACTTAGTCATTTTTTTAAAAAATAGCGCTTGAAGTTAAGGTTATGATTCACTGTTTTGCAGAATTGAGATGAATAATAGTTAATGCTAATTTAGCTTAGAAGCATCTTACTGTGGGGAAATAAATGTTATTATTCCTGCACTCCAGATGGCTAAACTGAGTTTCAGTAATGTATATATTTTACATTACTGTAAAAAATGGATCTTAGGTCTTCTGGGTTTGAGTGTCTTTTGAGCAGTATCAGCCTCTATATTCTGATGTTTAAAAGTATCATAAGAACTAAATGTAAGGAAGAGCACTGGGTTTCAGAAAGAAATCGCAGCACAAGGTGGTAAAGTGTGATAGACAATTCGTGCCTATTGAGACAGCAAAGCATGACAGGCACTTCATGCCTGTTCCAGGTAGCTCAGGAGGAGAGATCTGAGTGTGTGTGTGGATAATGAAGAGACTTCTTCACCAAGTGCTGGAATAACGTGAGCTGCACTACACTCACTTTCCAAAGAATCCTACACGTTCACATCACATTTGGAGCACGTGTTCACAGTGTTTTCCCTGACAGTAGGCAAAGTCGTTTCTTCTGGCTAACATCTCAACACCTTTACTTGTGAACAGTTAACATTTTGTAGTTATTTTACTGAAGAACATCAGTATGTACTTTGTGAGTTCTGAATTCTATTAAAACTTAAGATGAGGGTCAGGAGAAGTTTGGGGATCTGTGTGTCAGAGTTCTTTTCCCACTGTCCTGCTCTGCCTAACCACTTGTTCCCAGCTTGTTTGATTTTCCCAGGTAACTGTGGAAGGAGAGGGCAGTAGCCTTGATTACTAAATCAATTAAAATCTTCCTCTGGTTTCTCAGGACGCAGGACTTGCTCTCCAAGCACAANTCCCAGGTAACTGTGGAAGGAGAGGGCAGTAGCCTTGATTACTAAATCAATTAAAATCTTCCTCTGGTTTCTCAGGACGCAGGACTTGCTCTCCAAGCACAACCTCCTCTATCCAGTTTTATTTCAGGACCCCAAGTTACTGTCCTGTGGGTCAAGGTGTTGCTCTCCAGGCCATTTTCTGGGAAATTCTGCTTCCTGTTGAAATGCAGCTGTTACTGCATCATTTTCCTACTTAAGCTGAGCAGAGGGGAAGTAGAAATCAGCACTGCCCAGCTCTGAGCTGGTTCTGTTGAGGGGAACAAAGTCTGTGGCTTTCAGTGAATTCTTGTTGCTGCCAGAATATCAGGTGTGACACCCTTGGCCCACACTCAGTGTTAGGTCACTCTTTACTATTGTTTTAGCTGAGATATATCCTTTATAAGTATTAAGGAGCAATCTCTTCAGAGTAGGAGTGAAGCTGGGCCACTTGAGGAACCTTTCAGTACTATTCCTATTCTGAGAATAAGTGGCAAGTATCAGGTTCTGGGGCCATCAGTTCAGTGTATTTATTTGCAGAAAGGTCAACTTAAAAAAATAACAAGAATTAAAGTGCAATCTAATATGGCAGAAGCTGTAAAAATAGTACAATAGTTTACATTAATGCTTCAATCTGAAAGGAAGAAGACAAGCTTTATTCTGTTTTCTTACAACAAGAGAACTTCACAGTACAAGGACAGAGAAAGGTGGGTTTTTTTACTGTTCTCTGGTTCTCTTTTGGAGGCAACAGTTCCCAACCCCCTAGTAAAGCTTTCAAAATTACTCTGCTTGAACAGTAATCTGCTTTTTCCCACCTTTGGTTTACTCATCCATCTTCTAATGCTGATGCTCCACACTCCTCCTTTCAGTGCTGTCAGGTGTAGGAGTAGTTGTGCTTTGTGTTTGTGCTACTGCTAGTGGTGATAACGTGCTTTCTCATTTAAGAATCTGCAGGAATCTTCATTCTGATTCCAAGGAAAGCAATTTATATGTTATTACTGGAAAAAAATAATATTAGGCCTTGAAAAAGAAAAATACAATGAGATGTGAGTGTTAGCAGTACCTGTTTGTGTGTGATGTCGACAACTCTGTCAACATCTCCAAATTGCTTTTAAAAATTTTAATAATTGTTTTGTGGAGAAGAGTGAATATTTTGATCTTGACAGTACAATTGTGACTTCCTCCAAACCTGATACAGGTTAAACTGGCGAGAGATTGCAAAGGTGCTTTAAATTGCTTGTGTTTCCATGATACAGATTAATAAAACTGGATTTACTTTTCTTCATCACTAATGTTTATAGAATTTTTTTCCGTTTTTTTGATAGCTATTTATTATTTGCTTTCTCTGTGGAATTAGTGTAAAAATTACGTATTTCCTTGTTGATATATATGAATGGAAACACAGCTGGGTATGTCTTATTTCAGTGCTTTGAAGATTGCTCTTTAAGTGCTCGTGTTCTGGTGCCACAGCAAAGTTATGCAGTGTATTGTGCTGCTGAAAAATTCAATAGCTTCAATCTACAGCATTTATGTGCCTCTGCCTGAGCCTTTCTGCCAGTAGGTTGCATGTGCAAAGACAGTCAGAGTCCTCCTCCTTCCTCTCTTTCCTCCTCCTCTCCCCAGGTTCCATAGATTCTGTCAGCTGTCACCACAGCAGGTGTCTTATGGCAGATATAGTCCCCAAAAATGTGAACGAAGTAGCACATAATTTAATGATTGATTTACAAAGCGGGCGCTGAAGGGAAAAATGCTTCTCCCTCTGATACCAGCGGGCAACCACTAAATCATCAGCCTACACAAAAGTGTAGTGCAGCCATCCACAAGGAAAATTTAAGGCAAACTGAGGTAAGCAGCACGCTGTGGCTTGCAGCTGGGAGCTGGCAGAGGAGCAGAGCCAGGTTCTGTGCCTGAGCAATCCCAGGGTCTGGGGGAAGGACACATTCAGCCATCCCTGCCCTCCCCAGCACACTGGGCTTGCACCTCTGCCACAGCCACTGCCCTTCCCAGTGCTTGTGTCAAGAAAAGTTCTTACTAATGGTAAAGTCGTATTATTCTTCTAGAGAAACAGGATTTTCCTGCTTTATTGCATAACTTTATGCTGCCTCAGTCCCCAGGGTGCCAGTGCACCTGGGCAGTGCTGCTGGGGCTGCTGAGAACTGTTCAGATTCGTGGCTGCAGCATTTGTCAGTGTTTCTAATGAACCCAAAACGAGGACATTTAAACAGGAGCCATTGCTAAACTCATGTTTTGCACACCTGCTGCATTGATATTTGCACTTGCTGAACATTTGCACTCCTTTCCAAGTTTATTTTCCAGGGTTTGGTTACATTTCTGGAGTGGCAGGGCCCACGTGTCTCCCGTTGTTCTTGGGGAATAGGCAGCCTTGGCAGGGCTTCAGGCAGTGCAGAAAAACCCACACTGTGCCAGTGCCTTGCCAGGCAGGGGCTGAGCAGCAAGGGAGGCATCCTGAGTTACACCTGCAGGGGTTAACCCCAGATTTCTATCAATCAGACACAGCCCTGGGGACTCTGTGCTCTCCTTGTGTCCCACAGCTGGCAGTGGCTGTGCCTTCCTGGGCAGAGCTGAGCTGCTGCTTGGCTCACATGGGAAAACTGCAGGCTGCTTTAGTGTAAACCACTTTTCCATACAATATTAAGGATTGATTGCCATCTATCTAACATGTGGCTAGGGCTGGTGCAGACCAGCTCCTGTGGTTTTCTTACAGTCCCTGTGCATTTTTCCATGGGGATTAAAGTTTCCTTTCCCCATCCTGCAGTGCAGCACCATTCTTGCCTCACACAAACAGTTTCATTAAGGTCAGAAAGGGTCTCTGAAATCATTGAGTCCAACCCCTAGCCCAGCACTGCCCTGTCCCCACTAAACCAAGTCCCCAAGTGTCACAGCCACACTTCTTTTGTCCACAAGGTGGGATGGGCTCATATCAGGGCATGGTGTGTGTGCAGGACCCTGTTGGGCAGGGCTGCTCCCAGGGCATGAGGCTGGTGCTGGAGGGGAGGAGGCACAGGCACATCCTCTGCTTTCACTGTAGTGAAATCCCTGAAAACCATGGGACGTGTGCCAGGTGGCCATGGAACACTTCAGCTATTGAGGGATACTTTTCTTTTGGTATCTCCTGTAATGAAACCTTAATATCCTTGCCATTGAATTTACATGACAGATCTAGCAAATAGCCTAGAAAATGTTACCATTAATAAAGGAATTCCGTAAGGACTGGGTGCAGATACAGGAAAATGTGCATTATGGCACCATTCAGCAAAATTTATTCTTGCAATTATGGCCCTCAGTGCTGGCACACCTATTCTTAAAAGTCAAGTCTGCATTTGTAGACTTCAGAGGCTTGTTTCCAGCATTCTCATATCGTAAGGGTTGCTAAGTTGCTAAGATACAGGCAGAAAGGTAAGTTTATTTAATACGTTTTGTTGAATAAATTTTATAAAATATGACTGTGATCTGTGGTTCACTAGGTTATATCTGAGGCTTTGCTCAAGTGAAATTGTCATGAAAAATAGTATGGACTTGATTCATGATTGCATTATTCCTCTTCCACACTGATACAGCTACATTGAAAATAATTGACTTAAACCAATGGGGCATGAAAAAGATGCAGGGATGAATTTGGCTCTGTTTCTCAAAATGAAATATGTGCCATTTTCTGTTCAGCATTTGCTGTACCTTAAGAAAAATCATAAGGCAAATTACATCAAATCACACTATTAAAGGAAACATTTTCTTGTCCTGTGCAGAAGAACAGACCTGAAACATTTATGTGTTCAGAATTTTTTCAAAAGCACACTTTTTATCCTTGCCCTGTATTTAAAAATTGATAACCAAGGGGAAAAGCTGTTGAGTTATAAAAACAGGGGTTTTTTTTTTATGTAATTGTGTCATCTTCTGCTAAAACATAATTGAACTCAAGGTTTGCATTTGCAAATGACCTTGACTAAAGTTTTGCAATTCAAAGAACTCATGTAATGACTTGGAGTGTCTGGAATTTCAGAATCCCTTTATGGGGCAAAACCTGTGTAGCTCCTAGTGAGGACCCTGTATTTGAGAGAGTGACTCTGCCTCTCATGGGATGATTTTAGACTCTGTTTACAAAGAAAATCAATTTGGGAAAGCAGTTCAGAGAGAGGCTGAATGATCTTAGGAGTCTTGCCTGTGGCTTGAAGAACCAGCTTGTATAAACTCTCTGGGGGTACCTGGCTCACCAATATTCTGGAACCAGTAGCCCTTTATTGGCCACAGCTTTGGGAATAATCTTCAATCCATTGCTGTCTGCATTTGGAACTGGTTTGTGTCACAAGGATGACATTGCTGGGTTTGTGGGTGCTACATCTCTCAAGCACTGAAACAATCCCTGCAAGGACAGAGATGGCTGGAGCACATGTGCTTGGGCACAGAATTCCCTGGCTCACACCACGGTGCTGCCTTGGAAAGAATAAATAATGTATTTCTGCCTGTCAGTCCCCTTTGCTCCCTCCTGTTTTCTTTCTCCCTGAAGGGAGGCTGCAGGCTTAGATTTTCTCCTTGATTCAAGTTTTTAAACTTTATTGGATATTTCTGAATTCAAAAAGAAGGAAAAGAATGAGAGAATGATTACAGACCTTTCAGGGCCTGAAGATGAAAATCCTCAATCTTAATTTCTCACCTTTAAGCCATTATTAATTTGCTTCTTGAGTCAATATTTTTCCCAGAAGCATTAGTGACAAAAGCAGCTGCATGTGTGGATGTCCCCTTATGTTCCTTGGGTCTCATCCCAGCAGTGCCTCCCCAGATGTGGATCACACAGTGCTCCAGGAGAGGGACTGCTCACTGCACATCTGAAGTACAATCATAACTTGATTGGAGTATATGTTGTTCTTTCCAGCCAGTTCTTTACAGTTTATTCTTTGGGGATCTTTTTAAAGGCACAAATCACTGCCTTATGATTGCTATTCAGAGTAAGCTGCCTGGCTGTATCTTCCCCAGATTCCGCTTTTCTGTCTCCAGCTCCCTCACCAAGCTGTATGTTCCTGTGAATGTACCCAGTAGGACAACAGAATGAGGAGAAGATGGCAAAAATAATTTCTCTCTTTAAGAATACTGATCCCCAGGCAGGGTAGTTTCTTGTACAAATAACATGGGTGTTGTTAAACCCACGGGCAGGAGAAGCAGGCACTGATTATCTGCTCATCATTGCTCCAGGCTGGGGGGTCTCTACAGGACAAGGAAAAGACAGAAGGACCACAACCACCTCCACACAGTTCTTGCTTCCAGAGGCTATGCTTCCTCTGCCTGAGGCTCTGGCTACTGGTTTCATACTCAGCCAGGTATTTGTCCCAGTATTTTTCAGCTTATACCTGTCCATCAGGCATATTTAGATGGCTCATGGCTGTGGAAAATTACTGGATGGGCAATTTGCTCTCTTGCCTCTGCTTGCTGGAAGAAGAATTGGATGGCACTAAGAGGCTTCAACCTGCTGGATGTTTGTTTCTGGGTTTCCTAATACAACTCTTATTGAGTTCATGTTCATCAAGGTCTGCTTTTTATCTCCATTCCTATAGATGCTTGAAACTAAATGAAACACAGTGATCAAATAAATGCTTCATTTTAACCTGAAAAAAAATATATACATGATTTAAAAATAATTTTAAATGGAGCTTCCCATTATTCCCAGTGCTATTGTGAGAATTGGGCTGAAAGCCATACAGTTCCTTCCTTGCCAAAATGAGGAATAACCAAGTTTGTTTAGCAGGCTCTTCATGAGAGTCACTCCTTACACTGAAAACTCCTATCCTGTCACCTGTTTGTAAATGCTTCAAATGTAGGAAGCCTACTGCAGGTGGTATCAGTAGTTTTACTGATCTGAGGCCTTGGGCAAATTCATTTGAATTGCTTTGAAACGGCATATTCAAAATTCAATAAAATAAGAGGGTCTGATGGTGCAGCTGCAGCATATCCCCTCCAGCTGGGTTAGCTGAGATGTTTCAAGGCCCTGGACTAGCAAAGCCTGGGTGTGATGTACAGATTATACAGATAGCTGCCAGGGAAGAGGTTTTGGCAGGCTGGGTACAGCGATAACCCCTGCCAGAAGACTTGGGAGTGAGTAAGAGTGGCTTTAGTGCTATGTGGCATCTTTTGCTGGCTTTCCTAGACAGAAATTTGTTGGTGCAATAGTGGCAACAGGCCAGGGGGAGGGGATTGCCTCAGGGGAAAAGGGATGGAATGTAGGAAAAACAGTGAACCCAAAAAGCTCCAGTTGTTTTGAAAGCAACTGGCTGTCCTGAATGCCTCGGTCTGGCTCCAAAATGAACTGTTCTGTGGGTGGGTTTTGTTAAATTGCATTCAGAAATCATATTTGCCCTTGGGCAGATACCCTTGCTTTTACGCACACTAGGCAAGTCACATGCACTAAAATGGAATTCACATGGTGGTTTAGTCAAAAAGCTAATGTCAGTCATCCTACCTTTTATGCATATCCAGTCCCTTGGTTCTTTGTGCCCATTTAAATATGCAGAAGTGCTTTTTATTATTACACTGCCTGTAAAGTATGGAGATATAGATATATAGGCCATGTAATTTATTGCAATGTAGACTCCTCTCTGCATACGTTTTCATCACATAAATTAAAATCCTAGGCATAAAACATTTTGGTCGGTGGGTTCCGATTTCCTCAGATTTCTGTTGTTAGACAGTGGAAGTAATTCCTTTATGAGCCGTGCATCCACGCTTTCCAAATGACTCCTTCAGTAGCAGTGCATGGCTTATCTTTGTAGCATTGAAATGCTGGTATCCTTGTGAGCATCACAGTGCTGGCACAACCAGCACAGTGCCTAAAGGTGAGATAATCAGAGGACACACGCAGGGACGTTATTGGAGCACCATATCGTCGGACTGCACAGTATGTCCCTCGTTATTGAAAGGGCCACCATGAAATTTAATTTAGGATTTTACAGGCACATTTTGAATTGGAAATCTCTGTAATAACTTTCCCTTTGCTCAGCCTTTTAACTGTGAAATTCAGTTGGGGAGTTTTGAAGCAGCAGGTAGTGTCTCAGCACTCTAGAGGGATTTCGCCAGGATTCAGCTAAAGTGCTTGCAAGTGTCATTTCCATATTTAACTAATTTCAGTTTTTAATTAGCTCCATGTGAAAAATGAGAGTTCACGCTGAGCTAAGCTGTCAGCATAGAGGCTTGTTTCCTTTCTAGCCTCTCAGGACAATTACTGCAGCATCCCCTGGTTTTTTCAATGAGAGTGCTTAGCCACTGCACGCTCCGTCCCTCCATTGTTCCCTGCCAGGAGCCGGGGAGTGTGTTGTGTCTAGCTTGCTAAAATGGAGCAGAGGACTTCTGACAATATTTCAAATGCAAAATTGGTTCAGCAAAGGTTCAAAAAACTTGAGAGGTCTGGCTCTGAAGCATCCAGCAGCACGGAGCTCGCTGGCACTGTGCAGTCGGTGCCATTGTTCCGAGTGTCTGATCCTTCCACATCCATCCCTGCTGCACTGGGCAGTGCTGCCTTCCTGCCAGCACTGTGGGAGAGCAGCTTGCCCTGCTTTTCCGTGGGATTTCTGCAGCCCACTGTGAACAGTGCAGTGTCCCAAAGGCCTGGGGGCCTCCAGGGGAAGAGAGGTGCCTTTGTGTAAAATCCCAGTGTATGGGGATAGGCATGGAAACTTGGTAATCCTGCATCTCAGCTCACAATTTACCTGTGAGGACCTGAATGCAAATGTTAAAGTGGTTCTTGAGAACAAAGTGAGAGGTGCAGTTCATGTAAACTCTGCAAAGCCATGGGATTTCTGAAATAATTTGGTGATCTGATAGCAATCCTGAGTTACCTTTACATGCCAGTCATATAATTCCATTGTTATTTTTGAAAGTATGCAGTCATTAAATTTTTAAAATTACATTTAAATGGGGAAATTGGTGTAGATGTTACCTCAGGGTTGGTTTTGAGTTGTTTGTGTTTTTTAAAACCTGTCCTATAAGGTGAGATTTTTAAAGATTTAAGAATAGGTTTGGTAGTATCTTCATTTTTATTTTGCTTTATATCCTAGCAAAATAGAGGTTGTGTGTATTTTATTCTTCACTAATTAGTATGGACAGCCACTTCCAGTAGGCAGAAGCAGATTTTCTCTATTTGACCATAAAATCAAATGCATCTTTTTCAAATCAGGATGGATGAGAAAAAAAAATCTCAGCTGTGGTACTTTTTGTGTTCTTAATGTTCATAGTGAAAGAAGAAGGTAAATACATTGCAGAAACTTGTCAGCTACAGTGACACTGAGGAGTTCCTAGTCATTTTTCTTTTAAGATGCTGAGAATCTGCTTTGATACCTGCTTTCAAGCTGAAGCAAATTCTTGAAGGGGAAAAAGAAAGGAAAATAAATTTCATAGTGAAAAGTGAAGTGGAAATGCTAGATAGATTTTTCAATAGAGTTTAGGTTTGGGGGTTTCTTTAAAACATAGTATTTACTGTTTCATCCATCAAAGAAAAAATATATATAATCCTGGTTTGATTGCCAGCCAACTGGGTGTAACAGACATGAAGAAGTAGAACTCCAGTGTTAGAAATGAAGTATCAGTGTGTAGTTCTAGCCACCATATATATATTATTTTTTGCCCCTTGTATCTTCTCTTTGAAGGATAATTCCTGGTTATTTTGTTGTTATTACTAAGTAAAGTTGTTACATATATTATGATTGTATTAATCATTTAACTTAACTCGGGCCTTACAAAGGGCATGTAATTGAAGGCAAAGGTTTCTGAGGGTATGTAATCTAGCTTGTATTTTATTCTATTTAATTAGTTGTATACATTGATGCATATGCTAATGCATTACAGCTCGTGTCCAATTCACCCTGCAATTTAAACCATTGAGTTTTTGATGGGTTGTGTTGCTGTTGCCTGTATAAAACATTGTTTTTTCAGGCACTGGTATGATACTCACAGTCTCAAATACTTAAAGAGGAATTCTGAAGTGGGGCACCCTCCACTAAAGTCAGTGACAATTTTGACCTTGGTGACAATGGGCCCTGATTTTATCCAGCTCTAAATGAGGAGCATTCTGCATTGCTGACCTCAGACAGTGCAGAGGCTCCTGCAGCTCTGTATGCAAGACAGAAAGCTTCATTAAAGTGATCAGGTATCAGATGCTCTGTACATTAAACTGGCATCATTTTTCTGTTGTGGACAGCAGCTCCATCTGTAGCAGTGGTTTCTGCAATCTCTGCAGTGATTAGTTTTGGTATACCAAGAAGACCAAACTGAGTCTTAAACCCCCATCTTCTAAAAGGCAATTTGAGACATAAGAGATAAAGAAAATTAATACCAATATTAATATTTAAGTGTATATTATGATGATCCTTAGATTAATCAGGATGTAGGTGTCAAAATTGAATAAAAATGTTTTCCATTATTCATGGTAGACAGTGCTTGGAGTGGACTTAGACTCTGGTGTGCTGTCGTGGTGTCTCTTGGGACTTCAGAGGCACAGGCAAGCTCTTGTTCCTGTATTGGCAGATGAAATTGTAACAGATGTTTTGGTGATGTAACTCATCATATATGAAGACACACACTCAGAGGAATTCCTTGTGAAATGTCTATTGCTGCAGTCTGAAAACTTGCAACTCTGGCACTTCAAAAAGGCAGTGATCTGAAATTAAAATCCTGGCACCATGAAACCCTTCCCTGATTTCTCATGCTCTTCCATATTGGTGTGATCACACAGAAATCCTGCCTTCACTTGCAGCTTCTATTCCCTTACCAGCTCTACAATTTCAGAGAAGGCACAGATGCCACAGGGCCAGCTTTTAGTCTTTGAAAGCTATAAAATTTTGCTATAAAACTTGTTTTTCCTTTGAAGGCAACATGAGCAAACTTCAGAATAAGACAGGTTAAAGACTGAAAATAGTAATAGTAAACCACTATGGGAAATGATTGACAGGAATCATGTAAGGACAATGGAAATAAAATTTTCAAAAATGTAACTAAAGTCCAATTTGATAATTGCTTATTTCTTTCAAAATTACCACTACAAAAAAAAAACCCCACACAAAGGAATATGAGTTACAAGGCTATAACTGATTGACTATGTAAGATACTCATCAAATCTGTACATTTTATTTTCATAGGTTTCTATTCTGGCTCAGTAGGACATCTAAATCACAATACATTAATAATGTCAGCCTTTCAAGGCTTACAGAAAGTCTCAATCTGCATAGATGCTAAATATAATCTGTACCTTCATGTCAGTATCAAGATATGATTTATGCTAGGTTTATATATACACCTTTTGGAGCACATTGTGAAAAAAAATATAAACAGCTTACAGTGTTGAAAACCAATTAGAGGCTTTGGGAGAAGAAATCATGTTTTCTTTTCATCCTTGGATTTATTTCCTCTTTGTAATGAACTTTTAACTCCAATAATTACTTTGCGTAGAGAGGAAAACCTTAAACTTTATCATTCACACAGCCTTTTAAATTGTGATTTTATCAGGTGATTAAATTAAGCTATTCTGTATCATTTCTATTAAGAATATTCTTTATGATTAGAAATTACACCTTTTTTGTACTGTGGACAGAAATTTGGCCATTCATAATAATGCAGTTTCACTTCATTCAGTGTATGCAAAGGAGTAATAAAGGTAAAAGCTATTCTCTTAGCAGTGTGGCTGACAGAGGTTGAGTCAAGGTTTTGGAACAGTGAGATTATGAAAATCTTGTTCAACATGTTTGTAGAAATTAGGGCAGATGCAGTTTCAGAAGATGAAGGTAGTTGAATAAATGTTTGACATGATATCCCTTAGGTTTATGATCAGTATTAAAAGTAAAGCAGTTATTTTAATTCTTGTAAGTTCAGGCCTCAGTGATTTTCAAGAGTATATTTGTGTCTATGTTCCTTGAAACACCAGCTTCAAGTCTCATCTAGGTTCTTCCTCCTCTTGGAAACAGAATAAAGACAAGCTGGGTACTTTGTTCATGATAATGGTGTCTTTTAGGTGTGAAATTAAAATTGGATTCAATTTGCTTTGTATTAACATTGAATGCTCACAATTGCTCAAAAATAGAGCAAAATTGAGTTAAGAGCATCCCTTTCTGCTCCTCTAAGCCTGTTTCAAAAGTGGCAGTATTTTGGCAAGGCTGGTAAAGTGGATATTGTATAATGTGATCTGGGATCCTCCAGGCTGAAAGATGCTCTATTGGGCAAATAAAAATATATACACTTTTCTTATTAGTTACAGTCATCTAGTTCAGATGCAAGACCAAAAAGATTGCAGCCTTGACTCTTGAAATTGCCATGAGAAGTGAGTTCACGTTACACAGTCTCAGGAACTGATTAATCGTGTGCCAGTTCTCTACGCTCTGTACAATCTAAGGCCTGTCATGAGAATAAATGAGCAGTGCATGGTATTCTGCTTCTCTTTTAAGGTCTTTGTCATGAGATTCCAGATTCTGAAGGCAGCACGCAGTGCTGTTACCCTTCTCTTGACAAAAAGATTGCTCAAAGTGGCACAAAATCAAAACATTTCAGTAAAGAGGACTGAGAGGAGCAAAGTCGAGGCCTGAGCCAGGGATCCTTCCTATCCCACCACGGTGGGGACTGGGAACAAACACCCACCCAAGGCACAGCTCGTGTTCCTGGGCTGGATCTCTGCTGGCCTGGCTTTATCCTGGGAATTGGGCACCAGATCCTCACATTCTCCCCTTCTCCCTACTCCCAAAAGGAGCTGCAAGTGTGTGTAAGCTTTTCAACTATTTTTGGAAGTAGAAAAACTGAAGATGGAAGTAGAGGAATGAACTTTCAAAGCATTGCATGGCAGATAAGCACACAAATCACATTACTCCTAATGGGATTTGTGGGTATATCTTTCATGCTGTGCTTTGAAAATCCATTCCATTCAGTTTATTGACGTGCACAGGGAAATAAATCAGTCAGCTTGGAGGGGGGGTGATCAATTTGGAAAAAAAAACAAAAAACTTTTTTTTGGTCCCCCTATTCCTTCTGTGTGAACACAGTGACAATGAAGCATCTTATAGGCCTTCTTCCATCTCCTTTTCAATCTTTAATAACATTTATTCGAAAGAAAGCAATTAATTCCTAGCAGAAGTTTTTCTACTGCTGACAACAATACACTCACTCATAGATCATTTATGGTATTTCTATAAAACACTTCTTGGGCTGGATGCTTTAAAGCAAACATCTTGTTCAAAACAGTTTATTGTCTAAAAGAGTTTACATGCTGAGGGTGAAATTAGGCCTAAGGATTTCTTTCTTATGTTTAATATAGTGTGAAGCCAGCTCTCCTTTCCATTGTGTTTTCCAATGGTTCCTGCATTTCCCTGGTGAGCAGAAGGAACACGGCTGACACTGAGCTCATCCCTCCTCAGAAAGAAAGAAGGTCCAAAGCTGAGGGTCTGCCCCCTTTCCCTTGCTTCATGTCCCAGAAATTTAGGTGCTGGAATTCACATTTTCTATGTCTGTGTCCATAGGAATGCTCGGGGAGAGAGAAGCCCAGAGCTGGATTCCCTCTGCAGCAGTGCAGAGGCCAGTGGGAATGGCAGCCTGAGATTCCTTACACTGATTTTATATAAACAATCCTCAGGGCTTTCCTCCTGAAGCCAGAAAATACACTTTCTGTTTCAAAAGTTACAAAATGTTGCTGTTGTTGTTGTTATTTTAAGTATAAAACTATTGCAGATGTCAGGCACAATTAAAAAGAGTATAAACCTGTGGCTGAGTAACATATAGAAGCTTGTATGTGGGTAACAATACAAGCTTAATTCAATTGATAGAGAAGTGGGAAAAAAAACCATGCAGCAAGATATAAAAATACGCAGCAGTGCCATTATAGTTAATGGAATTTTCCATTTTCAGCATTGTAAACTGCAAAAAGTGACTCTGAGAAGTGAGAGGTCTTGTTCAATGTTATGGGCAGGATAAATACAACAGCAAAATGGTTCTTTATTTTGCTTTCTAGGTGTAATACAGGCAAGCCTATTGTTTTGTTGAAAGTAGTGGTATCTGTAAATTCTTGAAGTTGTGGATTTTGATAATGCTTTATATGGAGTTCCCAAATGAACTTTTAATTTAAATTTATTACAAAAATGTTGTGCATAGCAAATAGCATACTGATGATTAAGATGAATTGCTGAGAATGAATGACCTTGAAAGTAAGCCATCTATTTGTTGTTGAGTTTCAATGGTCACAGTCAATAAGCAGAACATTTTGCATATATTTCACAAAGAAGTATTAAATTTACATCAAATGATCTATTTTTGAAATGCTAGTTTAACCTTGCCTACAAGCAATTGAATGGCCACAAATAGAAGAGGCAATATAATCAGGAATATATCCAAATGTTTAATATGAGCTCTTTAGGACTCTAAGTCATTAATATTAAAACACAAGTTCATAAATACCCTAAGTACTGGTAGTCCAGATAATGATGCATTTTTTTAGCTGATCTTTGATCTCTGCTATCAACCCTGTAAAAGTTAAATCCTTATCTGCTATGTCCCTGAGATCTCCCACAAAAATATTTCCAAAATGCATCTCTCATAGGTATTACTGACTCTGCTGTGCTGTTAATTAGAGTATTTACCATTGTACTGATGAATAGCTACACTGGGTTGAGACACCTGCTCAAAAGTTGTGGCAGGTCAGCAATTGCCATTTATGTACTTCGTTCTCTACCTGAAATCATGCTGCTTCTAGAAAACACTTTATGGCATAAAAATCCCAGGGGTTGCCTGTGATAAGTGGAACTAAACATTCCCTGGATTGCCAGGTCTGGGTGGATAGGTGGGACATGCTGCAGGAACTTGCATCAGACACATCAAGAAACACGGACACTAGTGTTGGGTTAGATACAATTCAATATTCAATATATCAACAGATAATATTCCTTGCTTTGTTTACCCTTCCTATAATGATTCGGTGTTTGACTTACTTGAGATTATCATCGAACCCCAAATTTTCCTTCTGTTTGACATTAGTCAGCTCAGAAGTCATTATTTTATACATGGAATTAAAATGAGTCCTCTCCAGCATATTTTATTTTACGGGTTTGAACTTCATCTGCCAATTTCTGGCCCAGTTGCTCAGTTATTTTATGTCCTTGTGCAGTTCTCGGTCAGGCCTCTTCTTGAATAATGCATTATCAGCAGCACACTGTGCCCCCTTCCTGCATGGCCTGTTTTCTATGATAGAATTTGGACTTTTTAAAATAGTACTTTAGACTTTCCTGCAGATAATATATCAAAAGTGGCAGATGTCCACCCAGCAAGCCATGTGGCTTTTGTTTTGTTTTAGAAAAAGGCGTGGGAATGTGATCAATTTCTGTGACATCTCTTGGATACCCTCAGGAGAACTCTGGCATCCTTGTCACAGTCACACGAGGTATTCAAGGAAGAATAGAAAGTTCTGACACTTCTGAATTTTCAGAGAGACGTCATTGTTTTTCTAGCAAGGAAAGGTGCTACTTGCTCACGTTGTTTATTTTAAGACTGCTCCTTTTAAGTAGCAAAACTCACATTCTTTGATTTAACGGTGGATTGCAGGTTAGAGCTCCTGGAGACACTGTCCCTTTCTGCCAATAGCAGATTATGAAAGGGCATGAATGTAATTGTGAGCTTTTTTTGACACACCTTCCTCAGCCCTTGTCAAGGACTCCTATCCCATCCCAGCTTCATCCTGACAAGTGCTTGTACTGCCCCTGCTGCAAATCTGGCTGAAGGCTGGCCAGCAAAGAGGGTGGTGCCAGCCTCTGTAAATCATCTGTGATTCATTGAAATCTTTGGCTGGTGTATGTGTTGCCAGGTCCAGTTTTGTGGGAGAGGACTTTTACAGATTGTCCCCACTGGTGACATACCTTGTACATAAAGGAATTCGTGCAGTGCTGCCCATCTGACAAAGCCTCCCTGCCCTCTGTTTAGTGCCTGTTTTTGTAAGGCACATTAGCAAAGTTTGGATCTCAACTGAGATTTAGTTCAGCAAATTCTTATCCTTTGTGTGTTTGTGAACTGTCTTTCAACCTCTTCAGAGATCAGAGGAGCTGGGAAAGGCTCCTTCCTTCCCTTGTTACAGCCACTGAGAATCCACACTGCTCAGCAGAGCCCTGAGAGCACTGCTTAGAGTCAACTGGAGTGTTTGCAGCACTGTGCAAGTTTTTCCCATGCAGTCCCCCCATTGCTCTTTCCTGACTTTCAGCCCCCTGCTATTCCTGTCTCGGGCATCTCTTGAGGAGAGGTTGTCAGCTGTGATGGATTGTGCATTCTTTCTGTAATGGGGGCAAGTAATCACTGGGGAATAGGCCTAATGCACTTGTTTCACTTGTGACTTGTGTTGAACTTGAACCTCTTTCTCCAGAGGAATAATGAAACTTTAAATTACTATGTTTCTAATCTTTTAAGTAACTGTTATTTTATGAATAATAATTGAGATCAGTAAGATCAGTTTCTGGTATTCCTCAAGTTCTGCTGCATGATCAAGAAGTGGTATCTAATAAAGGACCATGAATCTCAGCTTAGTAAGATTTAATACAAGTAAGCATGCAATAATACCTAACTATTTTTAGGTTTTTTGGGGAATATATTTATTCTTTCCAGGTTGTTTGGATACCCATCTATATGGACCCAGAAATGCAAAACACTAAGTATCTTTTGCTTCATACAAACATTGTGGTGCATTAAAACAATATTCAGAGCATATGAAATTAAAAAAATATAGATGTGCAGATAGGTGTCTGAATGTAGATGCTATGAAATTAACATTATGCTAAGATTTATTAAGTCCATTTTGTTTCGTCATGTCTGTGATTCATTAGACCTGGCTTGGAAACTGATTTGATGTTGATGAAAACTGCATAATAAATAGCAAGACTTGCATCATCAGTTCACCTCAGGAAACTTTGAACATTTCTGCTCCCTCAAACAGCAAATGTGCTTTTAGTGAATGTTTGTTCACGTTGTTCAGGATATAATGGAGGGATTTCTTGTTCATATGAAAAGAGGTTGTCCTGCTCCAGACAAACACTGGATGTATCCTGACAAAGTGAAGTCAGTTTGATGGGTTCATTGTGGATGAAGTTAATTCAGGGGTTAATGGGCATGAAATTGGAAATTTGGAAATTAAACTATGGAAACATTCTCAATTCTGTTCAATTGTACAATTGTCCCATCTTTTGGAGTCACTTAGGGAATACTGAATTTTCCAGCAAGCAAGCAGTGTGTATTTTACAGACCCTAATTGGGAAGATGCAGTAGGAATGGGAGAAATGATGGCTCATTAGTCTGCATATTTCTCCCTTTGAGAAAGAATATCATCAAGTAGAGGGATAAGTGAAAATCCTCATTCTGCTCTGCCTATTGGCAGACACTGAGCTGTACTACTGGGAGATCTCCAGCTCACAAAGACACCAGAGGTCTGTCCTTTTAGAAGTGCAAGGTCAAGAGTGACAAGAGCACAAGGACAAGACAGAGAGCTTCCTGAGCTTGGAAACCATTGTCCTTTAGAGAAAACTCTGGCTGGAGTGGGTGGTGGGTTCATGGCCAGAATAAGGGAACACCAGTGGAAGAGGAATGTGGGGACACTACTGAGTTTAGAGAATTTCAAGATAATTTGTGTGTAAGTTTTATCAATTTCCTGTGGATTTGAGTACCTTTTGGAACTTCTTAAAATAATATGTGATTCACTCTAGCAACCTCTATCTTATGTAAGTCTTAGACTGATCCTTGGCAGCTCTGCCACCTGGAGTGATGAACCAGGTCTCTGCTTTTGTTCTTGCTGGGCATGCAGGTTTAGCTTCCAGGTGCTTTTGCTCTTTGTGAATGGTGCTAGAGTGGGAGTGATAGGGTGATTATTATTTTTGACCTAAACATCAAAGGTTTTACTTCAAAACTTATTGTTTCTAAATTCTCATGGTTTAGAGAATATAAATACACTATTCTGAATTACTAGATGTTAGTGCTAAGTGAACCCGATAAATTCTGACAAGCTCAGCGTTTGAAAATCAAGTAGCAGAGAGAAGAACTTTGAAAATATGCTTAAATGTTGAAGGAGGAAAAAACAAACACACAAAAATAATACCTGTAAGTGCTCTGCAAAATATAATTTGTGGATACACAAATTGTTGTTGGGAAAAAAAAAAAACCCAAAGTTTCAAACTAGAGAAGAAAAGCAGAAAAAAACAGCAAACAGGCACAAATTGACTAGCCCAAATTTCTCCTCTGAGACACAGGCACTCAACTTCTGCGTGGATCCCCACATTTCTAATTAAACAGGCTTCTACTTATTCCTTTGCTGGAGGCATTTTGTTTGATTAACAGAAGGAAAGGTTAATCATATAAATTTGCCATCTCACGGCGTTGTGAGGCAGCAGAGAGGAGGTATCTCCTTGTTCCCCCTGCTCAGCTGCCACTCAGCTCTGCTCAGTGCAGGCAGACACGGAGCTTTCCCCTCAGGCCCCTGTGACACACTTTCCTGCACTCATTCTTGGTGGAAAGGGAATGTTCCCGGTGTTTGTGACTGCAGCTGTCTTAGTGGAAGTTTGTGGATCACCTCATGGATGTGTGAGCTGCTCAGGAGACTCTCAGTCTCTGGGAGGGATGGAGCAGACGTGCAAATCCCTGCCCCGTTAGGAAGGAGCTCTAATTGCTCCCACCTAACATGCATCCATGATTAAAACACAGTTATTAATGAAACCGTGGTGTGCTTGGAAGCAGATGGATCACAGGGTTTTTTTAATACCATGTTAATAAGATCTTTTATAATTCCTTGTCTGAATTTACCTGGTAATTATAAGGTAGCAACTATAATTTTCCTGGACAGACTATTAGTTATGATTTCTTTATCTCTCTGTTGTAAGGACTGGTTCACACTTGAAGCAGCAGGCTTTCATCTCTGCAAGTGACCTACATTTATGGTTACGCTTACAATAAAATAAAATACAAATGGCAACCTTGAATAGACACACTGAGAGTATAAAACACAAAAGTCTGATTCTCCTCTGTGACTTGTTTGCATTGTGGGGCTTTGAAATTCATTAAATCTTCATGCACTCTTGGCTTTCGGGGCTGGTCCAGCTGAATCTGGTTCCTGTGCAGGGTGAGGGAATTGCTGACAGCACAAACACACCCCGAGCTGCTCCTCTGCTGTCCCAGCCCTGGCACAGCTCTCTGCCCACTGGGGCAGTTTGGATGCACTTTGGTGGGGTTTGAGTTTTGTGAATGATTTTTCAGTTAATTTTCCATACTTAAAAAAAAATGGTCACTTGAGATTAGACTGAAAAAGCCTTTTAAAATGTTTGTTCTGGCAAGACAAATAAGTTGTAATTGAATAAATCATTTGATCCCACATAAATTTCTTGTCTATTTTCCAAGGATTCGTAGACATTCAGTAGAAATAAATTTGGAGTAGTTTCTTTGCAGAATATCCTTTTCAGGTTCATATCTGGTATTCAACATACCAGAGGCTTTAAGACATTTTTGGTTGTTTTTGTGATGTATTTTGATATAATTGGCACAAAAATTGTAAATTCAGCATGAATATGAAATCTGGCAACTGCCCTCTTCACAGAAAATATGTCCTGATTTTAGTTACTATTCTTAGACATCTGCTTAGTCCATAGGATGTCCAGGGGAAGATGGTGTTAGGAAAGATGTCTTGCTCCCCTGCTGCTTTTGTCAAAAATACAGAGGTTAAACTCTGCATAGATTCTGCGCTGAGCGATTTCCAGGGCTTGGGATAGATGGATTCTGGGGGTGGGGGGTGCTTTTTGTTTTCTTGGAGCTTAGGAATGCACATATGAATCAGTCACATCTCAATGGATTCCCTGCGTTCTGAGATCATCATCCAGCACCACTGTTAATGGCAGTTTCTGTGAGAAGTGTTTTGTCTCTTCTACCCCTAACATTTACTCTTTGAACACTTAGTGTGTGGCCACTCACTGCTGGGCCATTTGTGACCACTATAATCACTCTGAATTGGATGCAAAATATGCTGATAATTTCATATGGATCTGACACTGCAGAAGAGAACATTTCTAAGGGTGCCCATAATAATTTTTTTTTTCCTGCCTGCAAATTGACAGTGTATCCTCTCAAACACCTTCTGACATAACTGGAAACACTGTTCTCTGTGGTATATAGGTTTATATACATCCTGTGTAAGCAGAAAGATGCAAAGAAAGGGAAAGAAGCATCTTGGTGGGCTTTATCCCACACCACTCTTCTGTATTGAGAGTGCCATGGGGATAATGTGATGAGAGTGTACAGGTAGCTGTGTTTATACAAGGTGAAGATGCACATAAATCCACTGGCTGAATGATTCAGACCTGTCAAGTCTCATGCATTATGCACAGGACTTATTCAATTAGCCCTGCCACAGTGCCTATAACTCAGGCACTTGTGCAGGGCGTGCTTGGCCTTGCTCCCAGTGCTCGGCTCGTGTTCCAGGTGCAGCTGCACAGCCTCTGACGTGGCCACACGGACCTGGCTGGCACAGGGATGGCTGCAGGGCCCATGGCTGTGAGCTGGCAAACCTTCCCTGCCCAGGGCTTGGGGTCGTGGGGCCAAAAAACTGTGAGGTGAAAGGATTGGTACAGCCAGGTCAGGGAAGCTCAATCTACAAAATGAAGATAGAAGCTCTGTAATGGCTTCACACTGAAAGAGAGGAGGGGTAAGTTGGGTGTTGGGAAGAAATTCAACCCTGTGGGAGTGGTGAGGCCCTGGCACAGGTTGCCCAGACAAACTGGGGATGCCCCAGCTCTGGAAGTGTCCAAGGTGAGGTTGGACAAGGCTTGGAGCAATCCGGTGTAATGGGAGTAGTCCCTGCCCATAGCAGGGATTGGAACAGGATCATCTTTCAGGTTGCTTTCAGCCCAAACCACCCTGTGATTCTATTACTCTAATGTATTGATTTAAATAAGTTGTACTAAACACAAAATAATTGCATTACCAAGTCACTACATAGGGCTAAAGCCAATTTTATAATCAACATATAAATTACCACCTGTAATTTAGACTCGGAGCTGGTACTTGGAGCAAGCGCTTTGTTTCCCGAGATGTGTCCCCCGCACTGAGCCGGGGAAGGGGCGCCTGGTGCCCGGGCCTGCCCGGAGTTGCGAGCGTTTTGCCTTCGGTATTTCAGTGCCAGACCGATGTGCGTGAATCGGCGGGGCTCGCTTCTGTTTATTTGGCATTTCTCGGGGGCGGGCTGGGGGAGCGGGGTGTTTTCGCGCCGCCGTCGCCGGTTCTTTAGCACATCGCCGTCCTTGCGATCCGAGCGGCTCTGCGTTGTTGCGGCGGGGCGCTGGGGTGTCCTTAGCCGCGCTGACCGCTGTCTGTGTCCCCTGTGTCCGCAGCCATGCATCTCCTGGGGCTCAACTGGCAGCTGCAGCCGGCCGAGGCTCCGACCTTCAACAACGGGCTGCGCCCGCCCGGCGAGGA
>WEIU01009245.1:4892-19569 GCA_013389925.1 Aegithalos caudatus
GGAGGGACCTTGGAAGGAGGGGCCTGAATCAGGAATGCTTTGGGTTGGGAGGGACCTTGGAAGGAGGGGCCTGAATCAGGAATGCTTTGGGTTGGGAGGGACCTTGGAAGGAGGGGCCTGCAGTGATCCCACTGCTCCAGGCCTGGTGAGAGGACAAGTGAGGATCTTTCCCACAACTCTGTCTCTGCCACTCTTCAAGGATTGTGCGTCAGGGCTGGGATTCCTGTTCCATATCCACCATCCCTGTGATGCCCAGGAAGTCCTGGCTGCTTTCACTCCCCAATCCCTGCTGTCCCACAGGCCAGGACATCTACTCCACCATCAAGAAGAGCCAGCAGAACGGGAAGATCCCTCGGTTCCGCCGCGTGAGGGGCGGGGGAGAGCTCTACACCAGCGACACGGTGATGCAGAGTAAGCAGGGGACATTCCTGGTGGGGACATTCCCGCTGGGCTCTGCCACCCCACAGCTGGCAGGGGGCAGGGGAAGCTCCAGAGCTTCCAGTGAGGGCTGATGGGTGCCCTCAGTGCCAGCCAGGACCTGTCTGCGTCCCCCAACTCCTGTCACCGCTGCCTTCTGTCCCAAACCAGCACAAGAGTGACTTGCCTGTCCTCAGGGGATGGGGAAATGAGGCTGCCTGGGAAGTGAGTCCCTCCTGCAGGGTGGAAGGAAATGGGGTTGTGCAAAGTGTGCAGCTGCCCCGTGGCGTTGGGCAACTTCCAGTGCAGGCAGGGCTCTGGGCAAACCCCAGCCAGGGCCAAAGCTGGGGCAGGGACAGGGTGGGGGCAAGGGGAAAGGACCCTGCTCCGCTTCCCTGGGCTTGTGGTGGCTTCCAGGGGGGAAAAGGGGGAGTACTGGGCTAAAAAATGGAATTAAAATGGGACTGGGATAAAACAGAGAGGGAAACCAAGGCAGACCTGAGAGCCCCAGGGCTGCCAGGCTGGGACCTGGGATATTCCCTGCCATGGGAATGCCAGAGCTCTGATCCCTGGACATTCCCTGTCATGGAAACAGCAGCCAGGGATGCTCAGAGGGAGCCAGGGATGCTCAGAGGGAGCCAGGGATGCCCGTCATGGCAAGGGTTCATTAACAGGAATGATGTTATGGGGTTTTCCCAACAAGCAGCACTGATTTCTCCTCCTGAGGGATCCTCCCTTCCCACCACAGCTCCCAGAGCCAGGAGGTACTCAGGTTTCCGTGGCTGCCAAGGCTTCCAAAGGCTCCAGGGAGTTGTTCTCTGCAGGGAATGAGTCCATGGAGTCAGGCAGGAGGCACTGGGAAGGCGCAGGAGGAGCTTGGGCTGGGAGTTATCCTTTCCCCGGGGCACAGCTGTGTCCCATCCCCTGCCCTGTCCCCACCAGTGGCTTCCCGCATGAAATCAGGTCCACGTTCTGTCCCTTCCGTCCCCAGACCCTCAGTTTGTCAAGGCCACCACGCTGAGGCACGAGGAGCCTCACCAGGACAAGATTTATTACTTCTTCCGTGAGGACAACCCCGACAAGAGCCCCGAGGCGCCCCGGAACATCTCGCGGGTGGCCCAGCTGTGCAAGGTGCCCCGGGGCTGGGTGGCAGCCGGGACAGCATGGGGGGGAACAGGGGACGTGCCAGCCTTCCCCAGGCTTGGTCTGGCCCCTCTGAGTGGGGCACAGCCATGTCCCACGGGAGTGGAGGGAATTCCCTGCTCCGTCTGGGTGGGATGGCAGGAGCAGGATTGTGGCAGTGCCCCCCGAAATGGGGATTTGGGGGTGCTCCCCCCCAAACCCTGACTCCCTCCCCGCTGTCCCCAGGAGGACAAGGGAGGAACCAGCTCCCTCTCAGCCTCCAAGTGGACCACGTTCCTCAAGGCCACCCTGATCTGCGTGGACCCCGTCACCAAGGGCAACTTCAACTGGCTGCAGGACGTCTTCTTCGTCCCCGCAGGCGACTGGCGGCGCTCCAAGGTCTACGGGCTCTTCACCAACACCTGGTGAGGGGCCCTGGCCCAAACCCTTCCTGCCAGCCCTCTTTTCCCTCTGGAAAACAGCCGGAGCGGGCAGGGCGATGGGCACGGCCAGGGCGTGGCCGGTGTCCCCCTGACGCTGTTGTCCCCTCAGGGGAAGCTCTGCTGTCTGTGTCTACTCCTTTGGGGACATCGACAGCGTGTTCCGGACATCGCGGCTCAAAGGCTACAGCGGCCCCACCCCGGAGGTCAAACCCGGCCAGGTGAGGGAAGGGAGGGACGCCGGGGAGGGGACACGGAGCGAGGGAGGCGCCGAGGGACGGGCTGAGCCCTGGGAATGAAGGGAGGCTGGATAAGCTTCTTGGGAAGCACGGGGAGAGAGGATTTTAGAGACCCCTGGCACCGGCACAGTGACAACCCCCCGGGCACAGCACCTGGGGCAGAACTGCCCCCTTCCCTCGCCTGGCCCTGACACCACCTTTTGTCCCCTTTTGTCCCCCGTGCCCGCAGTGCGTCCCCTCGGGGCAGCACACGCCGAGCGAGACCTTCAAGATCGCGGACAGCCACCCCGAGGTGGAGGAGCGGGTGGAGCCACTGTCCCCCTCCAGGAGCCCCCTGTTCCACAACAAGCACCGCTACCAGAAAATCGGCGTGCACGAGGTGGCCGCGGCCGGCGGGCAGCGCTACAACGTCCTCTACCTGGCCACAGGTGTGGGGACACGTCCGGGGGACACTGCCCACCTGAGGGGACACTGCCCGCATGAGGGGACATTCCCCGCCTGAGGGGACATTCCCCACCTGAGGGGACATTCCTTGCGGGGACAGCGCCGCAGCGGCTGCGTTCCCAGCCTGGCATATGCTCGTCAGGCAGGAGCGAGCTGCCACGTTTTGGGAACAGCTGAAGGCTGCCAGCCTGGCTGCGTGGGCACAGCCCAGCTCCAGGCACCATCCCAGGCACGGGGGAGAGGGACACGGCCCTCCCCGGGGGTGGGTTGGCGCCGTGGGGCAGAAATCCTTTCCAAAGGAGCTGCTCCATCGTTTTCTGGCTGTGCTCGTCCCTCCCATCTGTGGGATCTGTTCCCTGGGGGTCCTGGAGGGACCTGCAGGGATTTAAGCTCCTGATCTGTGATTAGGAGAGTGCAGCCGTCTCTGGGTGGGTGGCTGGGGTTGGACTGGGGCCCACGAGTGCTGGGTTCTGGATTTTCCAGTTAGAGAGGAATGGAGAAATAGACAGAAATTGAGAAATAGAAATGGATGAATAGAGAGGAATGGAGGAATAGAGAGGAATGGAGAAACAGAGGAACAGAGTGAGAGAGACACAAAGAAATGGAGAGAGAGAAATAAACAGAAAGAGAAATAGAAAGAAATGGAGAAACAGAGAGAAACGGAGAAATAGAAACAGAAAAATTGAGAAATAGAGAGAAAAGGAGAAATAGAGAGAAACGGAGAAACAGAAACAGAGTTAGAGAGAAACACAGAGATAGAAACAGAGAAATAAAGAGAAATGGAGAAATAGAAATTGAGAAACAGAGGAACAGAGTTAGAGAGAAACACAGAAACAGAGATAGAGAGAAACAGAGAAATAGAAGTTGAGAAATAGAGAGACAGAAATGGAGAAGCAGAGAAACAGACAGAGCAATAGAGGTTTTCCAGAATCCTGGCTTTCCACACAGCCAGGGCCCTGCTGGGTCCCCCTAGGATGCCTGATCCAACAGGAAGGGCTGTGGGATGGACACAGAGTCACCTGGGGGGTCCCTGCACGAGCTGGACTTCCCCTCCCTCTGGCTGAGGGGGCAGAAGGGATCCCTTTGGGAATGGGGAGCCAGGAGGATTCCCTTTCCCTTAGGGTGATGCTCCTGCCTTCTCTGGGTGTCAGATCCAGGCAGGCACCTTCTGGCACTGTCACCTTCTCTCAGGGCTGTCCCCTCTCTCTTCCCAGACAAGGGGTCCATCCACAAGGTGGTGGAGCTGCCTGACGGGGTGCAGAACATCATGGAGATCCAGGTGTTCCCCAACAAGGATCCCATCCAGTCCATGATCCTGGACCACACCAGGGTGGGTCCCTGCTCTGGGGGCAGGAGAAGGGGGTTGGTCAGGCCGGGATGGGTGGGTCAGTGCCAGCCCCAGCCTCTGTGAGTGAAATCATGGAGTTAATTTGGGTTGGAAGGGACCTTTAGTGATCATCCAGCCCCACCCGTGGCAGGGACACCTTCCACTATCCCAGCCTGAGTCCCAATGTCCATGTTGGCCTTGGACACTTCCAGGGGATCATCCAGCCCCACCCGTGGCAGGGACACCTTCCACTATCCCAGCCTGAGTCCCAATGTCCATGTTGGCCTTGGACACTTCCAGGGATCCAGCTGCTCTGGGAATTTCATCCCTCCCCACCCTCACAGGGAACAATTCCTTCCTAATATCCCATCCATCCCTGCCCTCTGGCAGTGGGAAGCCATTCGCTGTGTCCTGTCCCTCCAAAGCCCCTCTCAAGCTCTCCTGGAGCCCCTTCAGGCCCTGGCAGGGGCTCTGAGCTCTCCCTGGAGCCTTCTCCTCTCCAGATGAGCACCCCCAGCTCTCCCAGCCTGGCTCCAGAGGGGCTCCACCCTCGGAGCATCTCCTTCCATCAGCTCCAGGTGCTTCCTGCCCGTCCCTGGGCCACGGGGTGACTGCTCCCTGTGCTCTCCTCCCACAGGCCGTGCTGTACGTGGGCTCCAGCAGCCGCGTCCTGGAGCTGCCCATGGACATGTGCGGAGCCTACCGCAACAACTGCCACAGCTGCGTGCTGGCCCGGGACCCCTACTGCGCCTGGGCCAACGCCTCCTGCGTCCCGCTGGCCCGCAGCCGGTGCGTGGGGCCTGCCCCTGACCCCTGCACAGAGACCTGGGCACTGCCCCTGCCTCCTGACCCCTACACAGAGACCTGGGCACTGCCCCTGCCTCCTGACCCCTGCACAGAGACCTGGGCACTGCCCCTGCCTCCTGACCCCTGCACAGAGACCTGGGCACTGCCCCTGCCTCCTGACCCCNTGCCCCTCCCGCCTGCCCCCTGCACAGAGACCTGGGCACTGCCCCTGCCTCCTGACCCCTGCACAGAGACCTGGGCACTGCCCCTGCCTCCTGACCCCTGCACAGAGACCTGGGCATTCCCCTCCCACCTCCTGACCCCTGCACAGAGACCTGGGCACTGCCCCTGCCTCCTGACCCCTGCACAGAGACCTGGGCACTGCCCTCCACCTCCTGATCCCCTCCACAGGCACTGCCCTCCCACCTCCTGATCCCCTGCACAGGCATTCCCCTCCCACCTCCTGATCCCCTGAACAGAGACCCTGGCCATTGCCCTCCCTTCTCCTGATCCCCTGCACAGGCACCCACGCCCTTGGCATTCCCCACCTGGGACCTGGGTGTGCGTGGGTTTGGGGTGGCTGCTCTGTCCCCAAAAGTTTGGGGTGCTCTGCATGGATCTGTCCCTTCCCTGAAGGGTTTTGGGCACCCAACCCCTCTCCCCAGAAGTTTGGGGTGCTCTGCATGGATCCATCCCTCCCTTGAGGGGTTTTGGGCACCCAGCCCCTCTCCCCAAAAGTTTGGGGTGCTCTGTGTGGATCCACCACTCCCTTGAAGGGTTTTGGGCACCCAGCCCTTCGCTGCTGGGTCTCACGGTCATCTCCAACCTTCTGAAATTGGGATTGGAGGGGGACATTCCTTCTCATCCCACTGATATGGGGGATTCCCATCCCTGAAACTCCACTTCCCAAAGTTCTGTTGGTGCTTATTCCCATTTCCATCCCGCAGGGAGGGGCTCCAGAGCCTGAACTTGGACTCGTGGCAAGGCAGCTGCCAGAGGGGCGATGTCAAGGAAGGTACGTGGAGATGTTGTGGCTGGGGAAGGGATTGCTGGGTTCTCCAGGCTTTGGATGGGTTTGGGAGTTGGGGGGTGTCACTGGGGAACTGGAATCAACACACAGGGCTGGAATGAGTGGAAATCGTTTTTCTGAGCTGGGTGGGAAGGATTAAACCAGAAGAAAAGTCCTGTGGATTTCACCAGACGTGGGTTGCTGTTGTTTCCTGGATCTGTGGCATCGTGGCGTGGTCGGGGTTGGAAAGGACCTTAAAGATCCTCCACTTCCACCCCTCCTGGCATGGGTACAATCCCACTAACCCAATCCTGGTTCCTGGACTTCTGTTGTGGGTTTGACACTGGCTAACGAAAAATCATTCACTCCTTCTCCTCTGCTGTAGTGGAGGAGAGAAGGGGGAAAGGAAAAGAAATTAAAAGGCTCGTGGGGTGAGATGAGGATCAGGAGAAAACACTCCAAGGGCAAAACAGGCTCAAAACTTTCAAAGGTGTGAAGAAATATTTATGGACAGAATTAAAAGAGGGTGATGAGAATAAAATAAACCTTTAGAACATCTTTTCCCCCACACCCCAGCCTTTCTTTCCTTCCCACCAATGGCACAGGGAGACAAAACACAGGGAGTTTAGTCAGTTTGTCACTTGAAAAAAATACTCCTAGGGAGAGGAGTTTGTTTTGCTGTGCCATGGGGCCCTTCCCACGGGAAAAACTCTCTCTGAACTTCCCCAGCATGGCTCAGATTCTCGAGCAGCATTCCCGCCCTACCTGCTGCAACGCCAGCCCCTCCCATGGCTTGCAGCCTTCCCAAACTGCTTTTTGTGCTTCATGGGGTGCAGATTTTAAGGGAGAGCTGTTCCAGGATAAAAGCAAGGCTTCTCTTCTGTTGGAACCATGGAGGCTGGGAATTTCAGGCTTTCTGTGGTAAAAGGTGCTGACCCTCAGACAAGCTCCATATTTGACTTGAGACCTTGGGACAGACTCCCGAGATTGAGTAACAGCACGGGGGTTGTGGGTGTGGAATGAAATTGCGTGATCTCATACTGTGAAACACTTAGATTTAAGGTTTTAGTACACAGCAATACATGTGAGACAAGATGGAGGGCTTTGGGTGTTGTCTAAGTCCTTCTTCTTCACCTCCTTCCTTCTTCCTCATGGGTTTAGGTGGTTTTCTGTAATTGGGTGAAAAAGATCCTCATTGCAGGCCGTGGGTGGTCATTATTGGGTCAAAACCATAAATAATATCAGTGTCACCTTGTTATTGGGTAATTCTGGCTTAAATAACCTTGGAAAGAGCTAGAAGCTCTCCCTTTTAGCTCTTTCCTAGCTCGCTGGTTGGAGCTCACGGCTCGTGAGTCTGTACAAAGATAAGAAATAATAAACACCCAGCTCCAAACTGGCCCCTCGTTCCCCTGTCTCTATCCCGACCTTGGCAGAGAGAAAAAGAAGCCAAAACCCCTTGCACTCCTCCTCTGTCTGTGGAAGCAAGGGCTCTGTCTCTGCCCAAGCCTCTCACCTCTCACAGCTCCAGCACGGTGCCTTTCCCATACGGTGCAGGGAAGCAGTTTGTGTGGGATTGTCGTCCCCAGGGAGGATCTCAGCTCCAACACCCTGAGCAACTCCTGCTCCCTCCTTGCACCGACCTCAGTGTCACCACACTCTTCTCCTCACCTCTCTTCTCCTGGGGGTTTCTTATCTGCTTTTCTTCTGTTGTTAGAGCCGGGATTAATGCTCAGGAGGCACAGCTTTGTGTTTGGACTCGGTGTTTATTAATTCTTATCTAGAGTGCAGTCTCACAGGCTGTGAGTTCTGGTTAACAAGGTGGAAAATGGCTCCGTCTCTATCCTTTCCAAGGTCTTTTAAGCACTTATTATCCAATAATGAGATGACACCTAGATTATTTTTACTTTTAACCCAATAACCAAACACCCATGGCCCTCAATATGGACTTTTTCACCGAATTACAAAACACCACCCAAACCCATGAAGGAGAAGGTGAAAAAGAAGGACTGCCCTCTGCCCTGAAACCTCCATCTTGCTTTATATATATTACTATAGTCTAAAACCTTAAACTCTAAGTTTTCCACCCTGTGATATCACACACTTCTATTCAAACTCCACACCCACAATCCCAGTGCTGTCACTCAGTTTTGGAAGCCTCTTCCAAGGCCTCAGGTCCAATGCAGTGTTTGCCTGGGGGTCAGTGCCTGTCAGCACAGAAAGTCTAAAATTGTCAGAGTCCAGGCTTCCAACAGAGAAGCCTCTGGAACTGGGGACATAAATGAACAACAGAGGTGGGCAAGGCAGAACTGAGGCAGGTTACCACAGTGCTGCAGAGCACCCGGGGGAAGCCTTTTGCTCACCCTGAGCAGTGAGGCATTCTCAGAGATTCTTCCAGGGCAAAGCCCTAGGAGTTTCCCTGACAGGCTCAGGGTCCTCCACATCAGATCTGCCATCACAGAGGCGTTGCTAACTTCTCTAATCAGGCCACAGAGAGATGCATCAATCCTTTAGGGATTGGTTCTGCTGGACAGAGCAGAAGTTTGGAAGAACTCCTCTCTCCAAAGCCACCTCCATGGCTTCCTCCACCCCACCAAAACCCAGATTGTGTTAAACTAGCCCAACCTCACCCCCGTGTCCCCTAAAAGCCAGACTGTGCTAAACTAACCCAACCTCACCCCCGTGTCCCCTAAAAGCCAGACTGTGCTAAACTAACCCAAACTCACCCCCGTGTCCCCTAAAAGCCAGACTGTGCTAAACTAACCCAAACTCACCCCCGTGTCCCCTAAAAGCCAGACTGTGCTAAACTAACCCAAACTCACCCCTGTGTCCCCTAAAAGCCAGACTGTGTTAAACTAACCCAAACTCACCCCCATGTCCCCCAAAAGCCAGACTGTGTTAAACTAACCCAAACTCACCCCTGTGTCCCCGTGCCCCAATTCCCACACCCTGAGGGTTCAGCCCTGGCTAGCAGTGATCCTCAGGGGGAAATTGAGGTGAGGACGAAGATAAAAGACAAAAAATAAAAAGGCACCGTTAATTCTTGAGAAACACAGTCCCACGGTTTAATGTAGAACCTACTCCATGGACCCCTGGAGGTATTAAGACAGATTACCTGCGAGAGGGTGGATTTATGCCCTCAGCAAAGGAGGGTGAGGCATAGGTGGTGTCAAGTTTAGGGAATGCAGAGGAAGGTACAACCAATATTTCGTGTGAACAAATATAACAAAACCACCCAGAGCAATATAACAAAGCGAACTAACTAAGTGCAATACGACACCCTCGCAGACGACTTCCGCAACATCTCGGTGATGCCCTTCTCCCGCTATTACCTCAACTGCTCCATCGAGTCCCACTACGCCACCTACAACTGGTACCACGAGGACGTCCTCATCAAGAGCTGCAACACCTCCCACCCGCAGCACGACTGCTTCCACTTCATCCCCAGCGTCCGGCGGGAGCACTACGGCCACTACATCTGCGTGTCCGAGGAGGATGGCTTCCGCCAGGCGCTGGTCAAGGAGCGCCTGCTGGACCGCCGGCACTTCCAATCGCAGCACGGCCGCGCCCCCGCCACGCTGGCATCGTGGCTGCAGCTTCTGCTGATGCTGGCGCTGGCCGAGCTCTTCCACTGAGCCCGCGGCGCTCGCCCTGCCCGCCGCCGTGATCCCTAGGGCTCCTCGGATGGAGGATGGAGCGCTCGCCTTCCCCGCCGCCGGCCTCGCTGGAAGAGCCTCGGCGGGAGGGTGGGGCGCGCCACCGGCGATGCATGCACTGATCCTCAGGGCGCGGCCGCTCCTTGCATGTGATGAGGATGAAGATGAGGAGGAGGAGGAGCCGGCCCTCGGCCTCCGGACTGCGCTGTCCCCCCGAGGGTTTGGGGCTGGCAGCAGCCGGGACGCTGCTGCGGAGGGCTCGGAGGTTTGAGGGGTCTCGGTTCGTTGTTTTTTGTTTGCAGCCGGCTTTGGTGAGGGAGGGAGGTCGGGGATCGGCGCCGCGTTGGGAATTTGCATGGAAAAAGCCTCGGAAGGTGACCGGATTGGGGGTGTGGGGACGGGAAGGGAAGGTGGGAGCAGAGCCCGGCGCGGAGCGGGAGGCGCTGGGCACACGCTGGAGACGCACAAATCCTCCGCAGGCAGCTGCGGGGCACGGCCGGGGCACCGGGGCCGCACCCACCCCGCCCGGGCGTCCTCAGGGAAAGCGGCCGCGGATCTCAGGGCACCGGGGCGGCTGCGCCTGACCCCGGCTCTGTCCCTGTCCCCCGAGGAGGGCACGGGGCTGGCCAGGGCTTCGCTCCCCCCGCGCTTTCGGAGGTCTCGGGGCGAGACTAAACTGTGAAATTCGGGATTTTCTCCCTGCAAAGGGAGGGTCCCGCTCCTTGTCCAAACCTTGCCCAGCCCGGAACGGCCCGGCCCCGGGCGGGGACACCCGGGGGACACCCAGGGGACACCCTGGCCGTGCTTCCAAAGCTTGTCCCGGCTCCTGCTCGCTCAGGAGAGCCCGAGGGGCCGCGTCCACACCGCAGGGACGGCGGGCCAGAGCTTCCTACTGCACTACATCACCGAGATGTTCCCCATCCCCAGTCTAGGACAGAGCTTCTTACACCCCTTCTCAAAGCACTTTAACTTTGTGGACTAACAGATATTTATTATATCGACTGCTCGTTACTGTCTTGTAGGATTTTATAATATTACATCAGGCGGGGGTGGATTACAGGAGAGGAAAATTTAAAAAAAAAATTTAAAAAAAAAAGAACACCACAACAGCTACCAAAAACCCCCCAGCCCTTTCAGACCTGTAACCAAAGCGGATGGTTGGAATAAAGAGCGGAAAAAAGCAGGAGAGCGCCGTGATTTCACTGGGATCTGCCCTCGCCTTTTTCCGTGTCCCGTTCTCTCCAGCCCTGGATTTGCTGCTCCAGTTTCAGGCCGGCGGCAAATTCCCGCTGGAAAACTCAAAAGAGGGCGTCAGCAGCAGCGCTGGAAAGGGAGCAGCGGGAACAGCACAGGGTTTCGTGATGCGGAACCATCTCCGCACCTCCTGCTTGGGATGCTCCAGATTTTTGGGATAAGCGAGCGATGATCGATGGTGCGGAGGGAAAGGGCTGGGGCCGGAGGGAGGCAGGAACGGGAATTGAGGGTTTTAAAAGGCGCCAGCAAAGGCAGGAGAGAGCAACGCCTCCATCATCCCCCGGACAGAGGCAGACCTGGCTCAGGGCTCATCCCAGTCCCTGACCGCCTATTCCCAGTGGGAAATATTTCGGGATAGATGAGGACGGCGGTGCCCCAGAACCCGGGGGCGCTGGGGACACGGCGGTGGCACCGAGGGCACCCGCAAGTCCCCGATCCCCGCGGAGGGGAGGTTTGGCAGCCGAAAAAGCGAAACCTCCGTCCCTCTTTGGCACGGAATTCCCGCTGGCGCCGGCGGCGTGCGGCAGCCTGCGCAGGAGCCAGGAGCGGGCAGTTCCAGAGCCGGGAGTGGGAATTTTGGCAGCTCCCGGAGGAGATTTTTGGGTGCTGAGCACGGACCCCGAGCTGTTCCCATTCCCGGCTCCACCGGTGCCAGCGCTGGGACCCCCAAAACTCCAAAATCCCCCCAAGTCTCTCCCTGGAACGCCGGGAAAGAGGCTTGGGAGCAGCGCACGAAGGTGATGCTCACCGCCTGGAATAGCCTCAGGCAGCCAGAATTCCAGTCTGGCTGCCCAAAATCCCTTTCCTTGCCCAAAGATCCGTCTGAGAGCCGGTGGGACCGAGCACCGCGGGAGTCCCCGGTGACAGGGACACCGAGGGGCTGGCAGCGTCCCCGGCCGTCCCAGGGAGCAGCCGGGACAACCCGCGGAGCTTTTTGCAGAATTCCCCAGGAATGGCAGCGCAGCCCGAGCCCTGCGGGTGTGTTTTATTCTGGGACACGCTCCCAGCCCCCGCCGGCTGCTTCCTGAAATCCAACGAGCCAAAAATCCCGGAGCGCAGGGATTTGTTGTGGCCTCGTGGCTGTGACCTCATCGTCCCCGGGGTTATTCCGGGATCGGAGCTCTCCCGGGAAGCTCAGGAGTTCCGACACCTGGGCTCGGGTATTCCAGCTGCTTTTCCAGGCTTTTTCCGGCACAGGCGGAGCGGCCACAGCCACATGGCTCAAACAAAACCACCGGGAACATTTGATTTTTATTTTTTATTTTATTGTTGGTGCTATTCCAGCCTGGGGGCTGCTCCAGGGGGAGGATTTGCCATGCAGGACCGTCCTGTATCCCCGTGGATGGGATGCCAGAGCTGGTGGGAGACCCCACAGCAGTCCCTTGGGAATTTTTTCCCGCTGGGATGGGGGTGCAGAGCCATCCCAGAAGGAGCTGCTGGGATCGGGATCCCCCTGGATCCACCAGAGCCGGGATTCCAGGGCTGGAGAGGCGCCGCTGGCATCCTGGCCACACCTTGCCATTAAATCCATTTTTGGCTTCCCCCAGCGATCCCAAGAGTCGGGATGAGGTGCCTGAAACCCCGCCGTGCTCTCGGCTCGCTCCCTGCTGCCCTCATCGGCTTTTCCAGCCGGGGATTTATCTCCCAGCTCTATTTTTAGGGATTACCGGCTGCCGTGCGGCCGTTTCTGTCTGTCTGTCCTGTGCTTTCTCGGGATTTATCCCGGTGTCTGTCTGTCTGTCCCTGTGCTTTCCCGCGGCCCAGGCTGGCTCAGGGGGGGATCCAGGTGGGACAAGGGGTGGGCGGAGCAGGCGCAGGGGTCGGAGCAGGAAACGCGGCGGTTTAGGGGAAATCAGATGGCCCGGGAGGAACGGGGGGAAGTCAAACACGGGATAATCCCGCGCGGGCCTCTTCCTCTTCCTCCTCCTCCTCCTCTTCCTCAAAATGCTTTGCCCTTTCCAGCCGTGGATTCCCACTCCCATATTCCCGAGGGGCGATCCTGGCTGGAGAACGCATCCCATGGGGTGGAAACATCCCCAAAATCCCCAAAGCCCGGCAGTTTTAAGTCTGGCAATAAACGGGAGAAAAGACTCAGTTTAACCAAGGAGGGGAATGAGCACGAGGTCCCAGCTTCTCGTCAGAGCCGATCCTGGATCCATCCTCTGCATCCCAGATTCCTGGGGGATGCTGGGGGCGCTGACAGAGCTGTGCCAGGTCATCCCTTCCTCTCCTCCCAGGGAAAACCCTCCCGGCTGGCTCGCGGTGTGCTCACAACCCAAGCGCTCTCATTTTCATCACCGTTACCAAAACGAGTTTCCCCCGCTGCCTCCCAGCCCAGGTCTGAATCACTGGGGGTTCCTGGGCGGGATTTCATCGCTGGGATTTTCCCGGCTCGTCGGGAATAGATCCACTCGTGGAGAGGGGATGCAATCCCACAGAGAAGAAAAGAAGAAATTGGTGGAAAATCCATCAAATCCATGCTAATTCCCACAGGGATGGACACGAGCAGCAGGGAGCTGAGTGGGGTGAATCCCTATGGGTCGGGGATCTTTATAGGGCAGAGGAGTCTTTGTGGGTCCTATAAAATCCCCTATAGGGATTTATGGGGCTGGGGGGTCCCTTTAGGACAGGGGCATCTCTATGGGGCAGGGGGATCTTATGGGACAGAGAGGTCCCTATAAGGTTTTCTATGGGGGAGGGGGCTCCCTCCAGAGGTTCCTATAGGGGTGTCTATGGAGCAGGGGGGTCTCCAAAGGTCAGGGGGGGTCTCTATGGGGCAGAGAGGTCCCTATAGGTCTATGGGGCAGGGGGCTCCCTCAGGAAGTTCCTATAGGAGTGTCTATGGGGCAGGGAGGTCTCCATAGGTCAGGGGAGGTCTCTATGGGGCAGGGGGTTCCTTATAGGGTTTTCTATGGGGCAGAGGGGTCCCTAAGTTCCTCCTATAGGGCAGGGAGGTCTCCGTGCAGGGAGGTGGAGTTTTAGGGTCAGGAAGCGAAGCAGCAGTTCCAGGCCCTTTTCCCGGGAGGATCCGGGCATGCCAGGGGGGTGACAACGTCCCCTGATTGTCCCTTCCAAACAATTCCCACTTCCAGCCCCATCCCAACCCATCCCAGGGGGCAGAGATTCTACAGGGATCCCCCAAACCCTTCCCTGCCCTAAATCCCCTCTGGAGCAGGGAGCGGGGGGGTCCCAGGGACCCCCGGGGTGATTTGCGGGGGGAGGGGTGGCCGCGGTGTCACCCGCTCGCTCCGGAGGTGACAAAACCCTCCCGGCTGGAAAGCGAAACCCGGCGGTGTCACCTCCCCCTCGCGACGGAACCTCGCGTGGGTGGCACTGGGGACGCGGCCACGCGGGAGGGTGACGCGGATCTGCTCCACTTTTGTCACGGCGGCTGGGGACAAAGTGTGGCTCTGGCTGCCACGGCACCTCCGCCCCCCTCCTGCCCCCGCAGAGCGAGGGGACACGGCTGTCACCTTCCTTCGGCTCTGGTGCTGGCGGAAAGTTCGGCGGCTTCCCGGGGTGGGGGACAAGGGGGGACAAGGGCAGGACCCCGCCAGGGGCCTGTGACACCCCTGGGTCACACAGGGGACACACACGGGGTGCGGCGGGGAAGGGGGTGCAGAGGTGACACAGGGATGGGGCTGTGACAATGGCTCAGCACGGAGCCACGTGTCCCTCCGTGTCCCTGCGTATCCCTCCGTGTCACCAGCGGGTCCCACCCGGGACAGTGACAGCGCAGGGCACAAGGAGGGGGTTGCGCTGTGCCACCAATGTCCCCAAGGCGTGCGGCTGCTCCGGGCTGCTGGGACAGGAAGGGACAGCGACAGCAGGGGACAGGTCCCGGCAGGGGACAGGAGGGAACAAGGAGAGCGGGGCAGGAGGGGACAGGAGGGGACAGGAGGGGACAGGTCCCGGCAGGGGACAGGAGGGGGGGACACGCCGCCGCTGTCCCCGTGCGGTGGCACTGCGGGCCCCGCGCGCCCCCC
>WEIU01009246.1:3646-30032 GCA_013389925.1 Aegithalos caudatus
TTTTTTTTAACTTAAAATTGGAACTGAAAGGCTTTTAATACTTCCTACTTAGTTTCTTTAAATAAAAAAAATAATGTTAAAAGTGATGCATCAATGACATGCATTAATCATGACTAAAAGCTGTGACCATGGTAACATGAATAAAACAAATACATTAAGGGTTTCTCTGATGCCCCTTCATCCTACAGTCTGGAGGACTGACATTTTTCTCTTCTTTATTCTTAAGGGGTCACTTGAGCTTCAATTGTGTTAAAGTCAGCAGTATTTCTTACAAACTTGTAACACAACTTATTGTTTCTTTAGCTCACCTATTAAGAGAAGGTATTTTTCTCCCCTTTTCAGTTACATCAGTTTTAATGGAAGATTCTTGAATAAGTGACAAAAAGAAGGCAGTAGTAGGAAATAAACAGTAGTATATCACACCATTTGCTCATCATACAGGTATAAGTAGTGGTATTCTATTTCAGCACATGCTGTTAACTGCAACACAACTATGGGAATGTGAGTTCCTTTCTATATTCCTGGAAATCAGAATAAATCTAATCCCTCCCTATTCTATAACTCAATCACCCCCTTATGAAGGAGCAAACAACATTTAGGTAAGTTTAACATGGTGGAAAAAGATTGTTGCTTATATTTATTACAGAAATAATTAAAATTTGCCAGAACCAGAAATGCAATATTGAAAAACACTGCAAAGTTCGGTCATGTAGCTGTATTTCTTAACAGCCAAATATGATCACTTCAAAAGAATGTTGAACATATAGGCATATACTGTCTTACCTCAAAAAAATAAAAACCTGGATAAAAATGTATTTCCCAGACCTTTGAATTATATTGAGGTTAAGTATTCAGTATAAAGAATAATAGAAAAATGAATCTGAATACCCTCATATCTAGGAAATATTATTAGTTTCTTAGTAAAAAACATTAAGGATTTAGTCACCATACTGCTTGAGGGAAGAATGATCCTCAAAAGGGACTGCCTTTCCAACTCAGTTTTAGGACGCTTACTTGAGACCTATCAATTTCTGACTCTACCTAGCCTGACAGCCAGTACAATTGAGTTTCCTTCTCATCCAAGTGAGGGAGCAAACTTTTGACAAGGAATTCCCAAATATGTGGTCAATACAATGGTATGTTTGTAAATAAGTATTATCATAGTGCAAATTAACATTATCTGAGGGAAAAAAAACCACATTTCCAGAATATGCTGTCTGACCATCTGCACAGATCCTCCCTGTCGTGCTGTATACACAGTTATTGATCTTGAAAATTCAGGCCTGACTGGAATGTATAAACAAATTCACTGGGTTGACTGAAGTTGCTATTCCCTTAAAATCCACTGGACTACTTAGAAATGCATAATTACTAATTGACTGGAGGAATAAAGCCAATTTCAGTTTTCTGGGTGTATCTGTTAATTTACTGATTGTATGTGTGCATTTACAGAACTGAAGTTTCCCACTAAGATACAAAATGTTATTAAATGGGCACTAAATTAGAATCATAGAATCATTTAGCTTGGAAAAGACCTTTAACATAATTGAGTCCAATGGTTAACCCAGCACTGCAAAGTCCACCACTAAACCATGTAACCAAGAACCACAGGTGCACATCTATTCAGTACCTGCAGGAATTCTGACTCAACCATTTTTGGAGCAGCCCATTCCAGAGCCTGACTACTCTTTCTGTGAATAAATTTTTCCCAGAATCCAAATCAATCTCCCCGGGAGCAATTTGAGACCATTTACTCTTGTCCTGTTGCATGTCACTTAGGGAAGAGACTGACCCTCAGCTGGCTACAACCTCTTTTCAGGTAGTTGTAGAGAGAAATAAAATTCCCCTCTAAGTCTCCTTTTCTCCAGTCTAAACACTCCCAGATCCCTCAGCTTTTCCTTGTAAGCTGTACTCCAGATGATTCACCAGCTTCCTTAACCTTCCCCAGACACCTCAGCACCTCAATGCCCTTCCTGATTTTAGGAGCCCAAAATTGGACACAGGATTTGAGGTGTGGCCTCAACCATTGCTGAGTACAGGGGAACAATCACTGTCCTTGCTCTGCTGATCACACTATTGCTGATAAAGGTCAGGATGCCATTGGTCTTTCTTGGTCACCTGGGCACACTCTGTTTCATGTTCAGCTGAGTGACCCCAGATCCTTTTCCATTGGGCAGCTTTCCAGTCACTTAATTGGGTATTAGGTTAGATGGGCTAGCCAAAAAGAGGAAATGTAGTACACTGAGATTTACACCCACCCTTGGGCCTATTCTATAAAGGTTTGCCAGTATAAGTGCTGAGTAGTTCAAATTCTCTGTATGAGCTTTGCTATGTGGACCCTTGCTCACTATTAGCTTGAATCAGACTGTCAACGATGCAACTTTCTGCTCTCAGCAAAGAGCTTGATGGAATTACACATCTCCATCAAATTTGACAGATTTGAATTACTGACCTGGAAAGGAAAACATTCATATTCCTTTACTGATTCCCAAAGCAATCTTGTTTTTATATTATTACTATTTAAACTAAATGTAATGAGGAAAGGATTTCAAGATTGGGTTCACAGCACTCCATTATGTACATTTTTGCCTCCTTAAGCATGGTTGGTTTTTAGACTTAAGGTGTAGCAAAAAAACTGCCTCTTTTTATAAGAGCAGACACCACATATGAAAGACAATGGAAAAGGAGACCTAGAATACAGCAGAAGATAAAACAGTTCAAGTATCAGTCCAGAAAATTTAGGATGAAAGTATAATCTGAATCTCCCAAGGTGAATAATATTAATAAGTTTCTCCCAAGTGATGTCCATTTTTCTCATGGACAGTGAGGGTAATTAATTCTTCATAACTTTATTTAACTTTGCAATATTAACTACTGTATTGTGTTGATCCTGGCTGGGTGCCAGATACCCACCAAAAGCTCTGTATCACTTCCCTCTGTATGATGTCCCACTGGACAGCAGAGAGAAAGTGTAACAAAGGATTCATTAGCTGAGATAAGTACTGGGAGACATCACTCGCCAAATACCACCATAGGGAAACAGACTAGAATTAGAGATATTAACTGAATTTATTACTAACAAAACCAGAGTAGAATAATGAGAATTAAAATAGGACATTAAAAATAATTTCCCCCCCACCCTTCCCTCCTTCCCAGTGGTGCAGGGAGACAAGGAATGGGGGATAGTTCATCACACTTCTTTTTCTGCCACAGCTCACAAACAGGAATTGTTCCCCAGGTCCGGTGTGGCGTGTCTCCCATGGGAGACAGTTTTCCATGAACTTCTCTAATGTGAGTCCATCTCATGGGCAACAATTTATAAACTGCCGAGGCATAGATCACTCCACGGGGTGCAGTCCTTCAAGGACAGGCTGCTTCAGTGTGGGTCCTCCAGATGGTCACAAGTCCTACCAGGAAATCTGCTCCAGTGTGGTCTCCTCTCTCCATGGGTCTGCAGGTCCCTGTCAGAAGCCCAGCGGGGGCCTCCCATGGGTTCTCAGCCTTTTCTCAGGCATCCATCTGCTCCAGTGTGTGTCTCCTCCAGGGGCTGTAGGTGAATCTCTGATTCCCCATGGACCCCCAAGGGCTGCAGGGGCACATCTACCTCACCATGGTCTGCACCACGGGCTGCAGGGGAATCTCAGCTCTGGCAACTGGAGCATCTCCTCTCCCAATTCTTCAGTGACCTTGGTGTGTGCAGTTGTTTCTCTCACATGGTTTCTTCTATGGATGTAATTTCAACTGCAAAATAACTTATTTTTTTCTTCTTCTTAAGTATGTTATCATGTTACAAGGTGGCACTACAACCGTTTCTAATTAGCCCAGCCTACGCCAGCAGCACGTTCATTTTAGAGCCAGCTGGCATCGGCTCTGCTGGACACGAAGGAAGCTCCTGGCAGCTTCTTACAGAAGTCACCCCTGCAACCCCTCTGCTATACAAACCTGGCCTGCTGTTCAAACAACTAAAAAAATAACTATACTTTTGGAAAATGGGTAAAATTCTGACACCATTTCCTTGAAACTTTTTTACACTTGATACTTTAACATTTTAAAGTAGATATCAAATTAAGCATTTTTTTAAGAAAGTGGTTAAATTAGTCAATTTCTTGACTAATGGGTTCTAAAATGGGCAAAGTTCTTGAAAGTGCATCATAACGAGATGAAGAAAAATGGAGAAAAAAAGAGAATAAGAAAACCAAAATAGCTGTGGTCTTATATAATGCATAACTTTAGTAATTAGCTAGACCTAACTAAATGATCAGCCTTTTCTTGTTAGTCAAACCTTAGTAGTATGTCAAAAAAAAAAAAAAAAAAAAAAAAAANAAAAAAAAAAAAAAAAAAAAAAAAAAAAAAAAATCAAGCCCTTGGTTTAGTAATAATGCAATTATATGGCCAATATATCAACTAGAATAGTTTTGTCATTCATAGAAGGTGTTAAGAATCACCTTACTAAGGACCTTACATTTAAGAATTAGTGATCCCCAAGAGCATACAGACCCCATATTCACTCTTGTGTTTCATGTGGGGAATGATGTTATAGATTTGTAAGAAAATATTTCAATTTTATCCATCTTCCCTTTTTCATTTCCAGATGTATTGAAAACATCATTTTTCTTATTATGACCAGAAAAAACAAATCCAATATGAATTGGATTTGAATATTCAATACTTTATAAATAAACACATAAAATATAAAATATAAGAGCTTTTCCCACTGTACGTGTATATTATATAAAATACACCCCTGCTGTACTTTTCAACTATACATACACATATTCCAAATACAGATGAGTTACCCCTCAACACTGGATAGTCATACTTCTGCAAGTCATACCTAGAATTCTTCTACCACATTGTTTTTCTGTTGTTGCTGATGCACGTAGTTGGCATAAGATGCTGTGTCTTTAGGAACTTTCAACCTTAATTTTTTTTTTGCCATTGAAGCTTGGCAAGGGGTTTTGTGTTCCAGGCAATTCTATTGATGGAACACATTTCTGTATTTAACCAGACATTCCTTTTACTGGAAGTATTTTTTTTTTTTAATCTTAAAACAAGACAGGTTGTCCTGGTTTGTTTCCTTGTTTTGTCATATGTGATAAATTAAAAAGAAAACCAAACTGTTTTTTAAATGAAGTCTTTGAATTGTTTGTTTTTAAAACTTCATATCCAAACCTTTGTATTCTGAAGAAGCTTAAACTGAACACTGTGACCAAGCCTAAGCCACAAGGATGGCCTTCTGAAAGTTAGGTGCCTCAATTTTCTTTTTCTTGTAATCAGGGAAATGAGAGAGGCACCTCTGAAATACAAGCAATTAATTATCTCAGGATGGGTTGGATCAGGCTTTGTTCATTACAGGCAGAGGCATGATACTTGCCTGAATAATTGCAGAACTTGTAAATAATTAAAAAAGGATGTCTCAAATCTGGCTTTTTCTGCCAAATATGAGTTTGATGCAGTCTCACCTTAGACATCAGTAAAGTGATTTGATTTTGCCTCCAAAGCAATTTTAGTTCTCCAAATAATCTAAGATAGTTAACTAAATGTGCAGTAGTTGGTATGGTACTTTCAGCATGTATGTTATGATGTTTGTGTACATTACGTCTGCATTCCTCTGAAAAGGTATATGCTGGATGGAGTGATTGCTCCTTCTGTAGGAACAGCCAAGCACCCACACCAGTAGCTCTGGGAAAAGCAGTAGGGAACCAACAATCTCAGGACATCTGTCACTTCTTGTGTATCAGTAGTACTACTGATTCCCATCTCTGGGGCAGACCACACAGATATCAGAAAGAGAACTCTGCAGAGGCCAAAAGGGACATGGTAGAGTTTGTTCCAACTCAAGGCCGCTGATGTGATAAATAAACCAACTTGGAAGTAATAATCTGCCTGCAAGGCCACAGCGGAAGAATATTTTATGAATTGCTATAATTTCTGTTCTGTCTGATCAGTCACTTGCAAGTTTTTTTAGGACTTCTGAAAAAAAAAATCACATCTTTTTCAGCTTTAATATTTTGGAAAACTGTCTGTACAGAAAAGTCCTGGGAAAACCCAAAGTTTTGTCCTTTTGGGAAGAGTAAAAACAAAGTTAGGAAGAAAAAGCTTAGATACAAATTAATACTATTGGAGTGTGTTGACTTTGGCTGGATGCCAGGTGTCCACTAATCCACTCTATAACTCTCCTCCTCAGCAAGATGGGGAAAGAAAATAAAATAGAATAAAATTGCTAAGTTGAGAAAAAGAGAAAAAATAAAACAAATCCAAAACACAAAATGTAACGTGTTTGCATGCAGAGAGGTAAAGATTTTATTCTACTTCCCATCAGCAACATCAGCAATGTCCAGCCACTTCCTGGGTAGCAGGACTTCAGTAAGCATAGCAGTGCTCTGGAAGGTCAACATTTTAAGTAATGAATGTCCTCACTCCCTCCTCCCTTTTCTTAACCTTTATATCTGAGCTGACATCACATAGTATGGAATATTTCTTTGATCAATTTGGATCAGCTGGCCTGGTTATGTTCCTTGCCAAGATTTTAACCAGCCCCAGCATTCTGATGGGCGTGCAGAACGCTGAGAGACAGTGCTGATGCTGTGCCAGTGCTGCCCAGCAGTACCCAAAACTCTGGTGTTCTGGTTATCAACAGCTCTGGTCATCACCTTTCCAGTCACCAATGCAGAGCACAGCACTGTGTGGGCTGCTGTGGGGAAATGAACTCCAGCTCAGCCAGACCCAATACACCTACTCAGCAGAGTGGAAATGATACTTCAATGGTTTCTTAAATGCATCATAACCTTGGCAAAACTGACTTGTAGAGGGAAATGAAGAAAGTCTGACTAGATGTCTGACTAGATTTTACAGTGATGGTTGGACAGAATTATTAGAAAGACACAGGAGAAAGAGTGGAAAGGAGTAAAATTAAAAATTATGAAGGACAATAAATAGGGCCAATATATTGCTCAGCAAATGCATTCAGGGCGACTATAACAGCAATATTGTGCAATGACTTCAGAGGAGCAAGGCTGCTGTAAGGAAGTCTAGAGAACAGATGTTGTCATAGTTAATGTAGGCAATAATAAAAGCTTGCACAAATGTTTTGACTGTGTGCACAGCTGGACTGACAAGGTTTGAGAGAAACCCAGTGAAAGCATCCCCCTGGAGACAGCAGGAGTTTAAGCTTGACATTAGTGAAGTAATTTGGAGAACAGTGATGTTTCTGCCTAAGATGGAAAATGAATTAGTGAAATGTTCTGAAAGAGAAGATCAAGAGATTAATTTGGCCATAATGAATTTAAAAAAACAACTGGATGCAGTTAGTTGTGAAAAATAGACTAAGATCCTTGGCTTTATGAAAGATAGTAGATCTTCCACAGAAAAACACATTTTTGAGTAATTTAAATGTCATTCCAATGCATACTTGAAAACTAGTGATCTGTATAATTACTATAGCTGGGAGGTCAAAATAGCTGTCAAGAAGTCATGAACAACAACAACAAAAATTTAATTGCAAGGTGTTGATAAAATAAGGAAGTCAATGTTATCATTACAAGTAAATATATCACTTCTGGAACATTTACTTACACCCAGTTGGAATTATATTTAAGAGACTCACTTGTTAATTCCCCCCAGCCCTCTCAAATGTCCAGCTGTAGCTTGCAATACATCTAATATTATGCTTTAAATTTATACAAGTTTATATGTCTAAAAGGTCTGCATCTCTTCTATAAAAAGAAAACTTTTTCCTTCTAATTGTATATTTCTTCTTCTCCCTCCCACTTCCACACTTTATTCAGAGGCAGTTTATCTGTTGAAATACACTGAAAGTTTACATCTAAAATAAATATTCATAATGCAAGATTTTAATAAACTGCAACAGACATTTTTATGGTGCCACTAAATAAAAAAAGTGAATTTAATTAAAAAAAAGATGAAAGAATGTGAATTGACATAAGCTTGTTTCATACAGTGTGACATAATAGATTCAAGAGCCACCAGACATCAAGGAAAGGGAGGGATGAGAATGGAAAGCAATTTTGCTGGAGGGAATCTCTCCTGCTGGAATTATAGAGAATAGGGAAAAAAACAGAAATCATAATAAGAGAAGGTTCAGGAGACTCCATAGCAGATAAACTGCATAGATAAACCAGGGATTTTTATTTTTTTATGAAATGTCGGCCTCCATATATTTGAAACTATCTCTGGTTTCTCAAATTTTATGATTGCTTTAAACTCCAGATCATAAAAACAGAGTCCTCCCATGGTTTATGGGTTTTCAGTCTTTCTCTTTTCCATCTCTCTCACACAGAGAAAAAAGCAGAGCATCTGGTTTGCAGTTTGGAGTTGTGCCCTTGGCTCTTGATAAATTAACATATGATCAAACCAATTTGCACCTGTGCAAACTGGTAATCTTTAGCCAATGCTATTTTGGGGGTTTTTGTTTTGTTTTGTTTTCAGTTGATTCTGCTAGATTTAGCTAAACTTTGAAAAGTCAAGTCCAAAACTAAAGCAAAAACAAGCTGTCTAAATATTGACTCATATGTTTGTTGAGCGCATTCAAATTTATTTGTCTATTTGCATTTCTTGAAACCCAAAAATTTTCATAGAGGAACATTGTAAATTAATAGTACTTTCTCATCTTCACAACTGAGATGAGAACATTAAGGGTATTAATCCTTTTAGCCACTGAAGACAGAATATTTAAAAGAAATAAGTAAGGCTCACAAAGACTTTACACCCTTCACATATTTTTCTACAATAAATGTCACACTTGCCATACACTTTCCAAATCTAGAAAAATATGACTGTAACCAACATACTATTTACTTTAATGCCGAAGAAATGCCTCATGAAGACACAGCTATTTTTGCTTGAATTTAAAGACCAACAGGTGATTTGGATATCCCAAGGCAAAGTTAATGATTATTTTCATTGACAAAAGCAAATCTTTATTGTTATCATAACCAAACATGAAGAAGATTACAGCTGCTACAAAGTGTCCTGTTTCAGGTGTTTCTTGAAAATATTTCTTAAATAAAAGACCTCCTTATCTCATTTTAATCAATTTAATCTTTGTACTTGGTCTCTAGCGTATGTTCTTCACACAATACATAAGTAGCTATGCATTCATATAGAAGGTCATTTTATTTGAAACTTATTTAGTTGCAGGATGGACATCTCTGAGCTTACTGAGAATGTGTGCAATCCAAAAATCGATGCATTATAAAGCAAAGATTTCGTCCATTTCTCAATATTAGAACTCATAATCTCTACTTATGAGACCAATAGAACATATTTACTACAGCAAATATAGAGTCATTGTCCTTTCTTCTTTGTTTAGGCACACAAATGTTCAATCTATTTACAATGGTGTACTTTGGAAAAAAGCCCTCTGAGGACTGTTTATGCTATGTCTATGTCTTTAGAAACAGTCAACTACTGAAGTATTTGGTCCAGATAAATAATTTGTGGAGTTTCCAGAAGTTCTAAGTGTCTTTGCTTCCTCTATTTCAGATGCTAAAACAGATTCGTAGACAACCTAGTAGCTTCTTGTAAAATAAACTTAGAGAAGGAAAATCAATTCTTTCAACTTGTTGAAAACAGGAACTCCATGCAACAAACATCTTCTTCATAAGACCACAGCAGTTGTCCTGAGATCTTTTTTATTCAGGTTGATTACAGTTTAACTGCTGGTCCTGTCTTCTCTGAACAACCTTGTTTTCATCTGACTGACAGTCTCCACTGCATTACTCAAAATAATGCACGGGATTAAAGGGAAAACAAGTTTATTTGAATAGTAAAGATAAAGCCAGATGGCATTTAAGATCAGTGTAATTTATTAACAATAAAATACATTGTATTTCCCTCTTTTTTTTCCTATTATATATACAGACCTGTTGCAGCTACAGTAGTACATGTGGTCTGCAGAATTTTTATGTACTTTTGCTCATGAACATTGAAAAAAAATAGATTTTTGATCAAACCAGAAGTTGTGGTGTGTCAACTCTTTTGGGAAATATCTGAGTTTGCATATGAATATTGATGTGATAGATGAGCTTCAAATGTTCTTTTCTACTAAAGATGCAGTCATTCAATCAGAAAGCAGTTGAGAGTATGAAATGGTGGGGGTCTGTTCCAAGCTGTGAGTAATGAACTTCAGACAGCTGAAGACATCTTCAAAGTGAACACATCAAGTGACTTCTGGCCTGCCATATGTTTGTATCTAGTCTTCAGTTAAAAATGGGAAAATAGTAACATTCTGAAGCTGCTTATATATAATTTGTAAAAATAAAAGCGAAATAATTTGCTAACTATAAAGAAAGATTTGATAAACAAAAATTAACCCTTTTACAGTAAAGGTTTCACTGACAGATAATTCAGAGATTTTATACGGGGTCTGGTAAAATAAAATTACTCCATCTATTTCCTATATGACTGCTAGAATTTTTAGAAAGTAATAAAAAAAAAATAAAAAAAAAAAAAAAAAAAAAAAAAAAAGCCAAAACCTTACCCCTAATAAATCAGTTACTTTTCTGTCTGAGGATAATAATTTTTACAAAAGCAGAATCTATACTATCCAAACAAAGGATGCACATAGAGAATGACTTCATAGCACAACACACTGCAGGACAAGAGTTCTATAACATGGTGTGTCCTTCATGTTTCTAATTGCCTTCCAATCACATTTCTATATATTTATGCCTCTCACCCTGAAAAATCTTTCAATTCCTCTCCAGTAGATTGCTCCATGGCTGCCCCAGATGGACAAGTGACAGCATATACTGCATATGCAAGTGTGTGCTGCTGCTGGCCAGCATGTGCGTGCTGATAGACCTAACAGCTGGCAACACAAAACTGGTAATTGCTGATCTCATAACACTTGCTTGGAATTTAATTATGTTCATGACCTTTAATCCACTGTGAATTTGGCTCAAATTGATAAGTCATGGAAAACGTCTTGCATTAAGACCATGTGATTGCAACACTGCCCTGTTTCTAAAAGATCCTTGGAAATTTTTTCAGAAGTAACCTCAGTGAGATTACAGCAGTTCAGAAAATTAAGGATCAATGTCTGTTTAACATCTTTATTGGCAGCATAGACAGTGGGATCAAGTGCACTCTTAGGAATTTCACTGAAAACACAGAGCTGTGTGATGCAGACATGTTGTAGGAAAGGGATGGCATCCAGGGGGACCTAGACAGGCTGGAGAGCTGGGCCTGTGAAAACCTCCTGAGGTTTAACAAAGTCAAGTGCAGGGTCCTTCAAATGAGTCAGGGAAATCCCAGGAACACCCACAGGCTGGGCAGAGAAGTTTTTGGGAGCAGCCCTGAGGAGAAGGACTTGGCTGATGAAAAATTCAACATGAGCCACCAATGTGGACTCCCAGCCCAGAATGCCAGTGGAATCCTGGGCTGCATCCAAAGGGGCAAGGTCAGCAGGTCAAAGGAGGTGATTCTTCCCCTCTGGTCTGCTCTGCTGAGCTCTCACTTGGAGTGCTGCATATTTTTCTGGAGCCCCCAAAATAAGAAGGACATGGAACATGGAACTATTGAAGTTGGTCCAGAGGAGGAACACAAAATTGATAAGAGGACTGGAACTGGGGTGCTCAGTCTGGAAAAGAGAAGGTTCAGTGAAGATCCCATAGCAACCTTCCAGAACCTAAAGGGGGCCAAGAGGGAAGCCAAAGACGGACTCTTCATGATAAACTTTTGTGATAGGTCAAAGAGTAATAGGTAAAAACTGAAAAAAGGACAATTCAGTTTAAATAGTAGGAAGAAATTCTTTAGTGAGAGTGGTGAGGCACCAGAACAGGTTGCTCTGGGAGGTTGTAGATTCCCCAGCCCTGAAAGTGTTCAAGGCAAGCTGATTTAGCAGGATGTGTTCCGACCCATGGCATGGAGGTTAGGATTAGATGATCCCTAAGGTCTTTTCCAAACCTTAACATTCTGTGATTCTATAAGGTCACAGTAGTTTTTTTAGTCAGGGGATGGAAATTTGCACCAATATTGAGTCTGAGGTTCAGTCAGATTATTTTAGTCTTCTTTATCACAGAGTCTGAATAATCTTCAGGAAGTTAATTACTAGCTATCAAAACTATAAAAACAATTGCAGGAAAAAATGATCCTAAACACAGATAAGTGCACGGAAAGATATGCCAAAATGCACTTTTTTTTCAGTATGAGACTGGAACCATTAGTGACTGGTATGGTTTAATTTCAGAATAATTTATTTGTCTGTCACTGGGCCTGCTGAAAATAAACTGCTTAAAAATTAAAATGTGACTGGAAAAATCAATGTATAAGAGGCAGAAGGAGAGGCAGAGAGCATTACATACCTTATCTTCATAGAAATTTTTTATAACAAAATTTTACAAATTCAGAAGCTCTGTGGAATGTTCTATTGATGGCTCTCATTTTAAGGTGTGGAACAATAAGCTATAAAGAGTGGAAAATGCATTTAATCAAAACAAAATGTTACCTAATTAAAAACAAAAACAAAACCAAAACAAAACAAAAACAAAAACAAAAACAAAAACAAAAACAAAAAAACAAAAACAAAAACAAAAACAAAAACAAAAAAGCAAACAAACAACCCCCTCAAAACAAACAAGAAAAAAAAACCAAACCAAAAACAAACAAACAAACAAAAAAAGAGCAAACAAACAAAAAAACACACAAAAACAAAAAAAACCCCACAAACTTTGTCTGGAATGTGTACACAACTATTTGTCAAATAATTGCAAATAATGAAAAAAATTGTAAAAATCAAAAAGCAGGAAGAAAATAATTTTTTTAAAAAAATATATATAATTGCTATTGACAAAGTCATGTAAGAAGAGTAAGTTCACCCATCTGTAAGTCTGAAAAGACAAAAACATATAATCATAGTCAAAATATTTAAAATGTATAGTGTTATGCAAGATGATGTTTAAGGTGAAAATCAGCACTGGGCATTTTTCTTGATAGTAGGTTGTCTGCATCTTTTATACTCACTGAATCTACTACACCAAAAGTAATGGTCACCTTAAAGCCCTTAAGTTTCCCTCCCATTTCAGCAATATCACTTGTTCTCACTCCTTGTGACACATTCTGACACACATTTTGGTTCTCCAGCTTCATAATTATGCTTCTTAAAAAAAATCAGTGCAAGTTAAATCTCCATTTCTTTTTCATCAATCCTCAGCAGATTTATTGGTAAGAACTTATCTCTTCACAGTCTGTGTTGGTCTTGATGCCTTGGTAGAAAAGCAAGCATGGTGGCCTGAAATCAGACACAGAAATACAGCAAAGGTGTACTTCTCAGATCATTTATTGTGGCTCAAAAGGAGATGTTCTTTCGCACTCTCTAGTAAATATCAAAGTTAACTGGGATGGAACACCTTTTTCAGGAGCAGACAAAGGAAATATATGCTCTAGCTGAGACAAGCACCATGCATTGTTACGCTTCAGTACTTCTCTTGCCTTCTCAAAAGAGTGGGTAAATGCATGCTGTACAAAGACATTCAGTAAGACAATTTTAGCTACAGCACTGTTCACAGAAATGTTTTAATGCAGGTGCAAGAGGAAAAAAAGCCTTGTCCCATTATTAATTTATCAAGTTCAAAGACTCTCCCTGCAGAGCTTACATGATTACACAGAAAATAATATATTACAAAAAATAAGGTAAATGAATACTGTTAAGTTAGATACAAATCCAAAACAGCTTGAACACAGCACATTACTGAAGCCAAACATTTGAAATAGTCCAGGATTGTGAGCACTAAGATCAGAAATTCTATGACTAGGTTGTAAAATATAGAAAGGTTGAATATATAAGCATGTGCTTCTTCCTCTTATGACCTTCAAGAAGGTTGAAATATGTTGGTAATGACACAAACTTCAAGTCAGTATCAATATACCTTACACCTATCTATTTCATAAATCAAGGTTTATAAAAAGGAAAGATGCAATTAAAGACAAAAATCAGCAAACTGTATGCTCAGTTGTAAGGAAATCTTACAAGAGGTGCATATTTAGTAGGAGCCATTAAGACAACTTATGCCGTTTTTCATATAGGCCAGTTATCTGTATTTCCATCTTACAAAAAAACTAGAAAGCAAATGACAAAAGTGAATATGACAAACACAGATACAATGAAATTAGTAATGGTTTCAAATTTAAATAGTATTTTAATACTCTGGAAGGCCATCCCTTGTACTTATAAGAAAATCCAAACAAATCCAGGGGAAGGAACTCACCATCACCTGAAGATGTTTAAATCTTCTAGATTTTCAGCTTTGAACTATTTTTTTTTTCCTCAGGTACAGAGAAAGTCCAACTATTTTGTGAAATGTTAGTTACATCTTTAATGGACTTTCTAAACATATACCTTTGTTGTTTGTTTTAATCCAAAATTTGAAAGGCCAGTATATCATCTCTTCAAGATGAGAGCAAGGATAGTGTAACTAAGAAGAAGAGAAAAAATTTTCTCTACATTTCAGCATTGCAAAGCCTATTGAACAACAAGACAAGTTTGTTTCCTTGTATTTCATCTCACATAAAGATGAGTCAAAATTACTAGGTTCCCTTTGTCTGTCTTTCTGAATAATCATTTTTTGTCACTTTATATTCATGAGATAATTCAAGAATGTATGTTTTTATCAGACATCTACTAGGCAGAGGGAAGTAGATCAGTGTCTGGGTCATTTGTGTAAGAAGCACCTTAAAGTACAGAACAGATTATTTAAGGATAAAATAAAATATTCATAATTTCAAAGCTAGATCCAAATGTAATAGCCTTTATATTGTTGTTGTCACATTAAAAAAAAAAAAAAAAAAAAAAAAAAAAAAAAAAAAAAAAAAAAAAAAAACACAAAAAAAAAAAAAAAAAAAACAAAAAAAAAAAAANAACCAAGTTTTAAAAGGAACATGAAAACACTATAGAAATTCTTTTGCTAAATCCCATAATAATAATCTTTTCAGATATGAATGGACCCCTGCACCTAAGGTTTTCAGGAAGAAAATAATGAGTTAATATTCATGACCAAAAGGGAAATATCATGTGTAAATTTATATGAGCTAAGGTCCTGAAATTCTTCTCTAACAATGACACAATCAAAAGAAGATAGAAAACTCCTCTGGTTGTTTCTCCCAAGGGAGTCTCTTATATAGTCTGTTCCTCTCAGACCTTTCTATGACTTCCATTCTTTCTATAGTTTGTGATCAATGATATTAAGTTGGTGATACAAACATCATAATAGTCTACATGGTTGTGTTTTGCTGATTTTACTGACAGTGATGGTAACAAAATAACTCTATCTGCCTCACTTTATTTGCACAAAAGGTAAATAGCCATAATTGTTAGAAGTGGTTTTAATGTTATAGAATGCACTAAGGAAATTCAATATGAGGTTCCCCCTAAGTATAATAATCATCTACATATCTATATACCTATAGTTGGTTTTGCTACTCTATTTTATTTCTAATTGAGTCTTGAAAGGAATCAATTCAAAGTAAATTTCAAATTATATTGAAATTGACTCAGACACATTATCTGCAAAATGGTCACTCTCAATCCCTTGGTAAACTCAAGTGCTCTATCTAAAATTTTAGTCAGAAGACCCCATATTAAAACCATTCTCAAGAAAAGGAAAAAAAAAAACAAAACAACAACAACAACAACAAAAAACAAAGCAAAAGTCCTATATAATGGTAAGATAATTTCAGAAGATGACCACTCAATGTTCCACATCAAGATGTCTAAGCAGCATGTCATGTTTTTATTAAGAAAGAGCCATTTTCAGTACACTTAGGCCTTTAACCTTAATAATTTTTTACTTTTATCTTCATGTCTGTGGAAAACAGTATTACAGGAGCTCATTATGAGAAAACTGCAATTTGGAGGAAGTACATCAGAAGAGACAGTCAAGTGCTGTGTCTTAGAGACTATCTATTAGTTGTGGTTGGATGTGTTTCTTTATGTTACTAGCTGTAATTTTGGTGGAAATTGCATACAAAATGTATGCAGATTGGGATAATTTAAAACAAATACTATGGCAATTTCAACATTTTTATTTAATGCATATTTTAACCTCACAAAATCCATATATATTAAAAAAGCTATGAACAAAATATAACCCAAATGCCTAAATAACATAATATACTATTATGATGGAACATTCATATTTCTTTTTCTATTACAGAAACACAGTATCACATACAAGGTTTAATATTAGTATAGGGGTTAATACTAGGATTTCCAACAAATCAAACACAAAAAATTTCATTCTAATGTAGTAATGCACTTCCCATACTTGGGAAGGTGTTTCTATATAAGGAAAAGATTTCAGTTTACTGCTTTATTTATTAGGAGATTTGCCTGGAAAGTTCAGTACATGTCCCTCGGTGGTTGGTTGAGTGCCAAGAGAAAAACACCTATTGGACCTTTCACCTGTCCATCAAGCTCTGTAAAGTTTGTTATTTGGAACTTTCAAGCAGGGCCATCCTCAGACATTGAGTAGAAAAAGGGACTGAACAATAGAACCAGGGGCATTTTCTAGGTGTTGTACCAGGTGTGGGACTTCCCCACACTGTGTGTGGCTTATATTTTTTGTTTCTGTATTATTTTCCTTCATTTATTAAACCTTTTCAGTGACAAGACACTCTGGAACGTGCTGTGTCTCGCTATTTATTACAGCCACAAATCCAAACAGGTTGGACCCTGAGGACTGGATGGTAAAACCACCAATATGTGGAATGCTATATTCTAAGCACCAATATCACACAAATGCAATGTGAACTCCATGACTTAGTTACAAAAAAACTCCAAACCTCTCAGTATGACTTGCATTCTATTTGGCAAGTAAAATTTAGCTCGATCTTTCTCTACAGAAGATCAGCTGGAAACTGTACAGTGTGGTTCATGATACACTAAATGGACATCATGAGCATTCATGCCCAAGGTAGCAGCGTTAAACCTGCCTTTTATTTAAGTTTATTAGTTTCTGCTTGTTCCTCTAGTAACCACATTTCATGAAGGCTCATTTCAATGTAAGCTAGTCCAAACAAGCCTGTCCTGATGGTTGTTTTGTTGGGTTTGTTTTGCAATACACTGCATAGATAGTATTCTAAGCTACATGCTTAAGGCAAAAAAGCCTAAAACCCTCACACCGTATAAATCCTGGTGATCTGCGGAGCTGTTCCAGCACCCAGCCACGCTCTGGATGAAAAACTATTTCCTGACATCCAACGTAAACCTCCCCCAACCTCAGCTTCAGTCCATTTCCTCAAGTCCTGTTACTTGGTCATGAGAGAGATCAGTACCTGCCCCTCCACTTCCCCTCACGAGGATGTTGAAGACCATCACAAGGTTTCCCCTCAGTCTCCTCTTGTCCAGGCTGAACAGACCAAGTGACTTCATCTGATCTTTATACTGTTTCCTGTCAAGGCCCTTCACTGTCCTCATTGTCCTTCTTTGGATGTTCTCTAATAGTTTAATGTCTTTTTTATATTATGACACCCAAACCTGCCCCCAGAACTTGAAGTGAGGCCTCCCCAGTGCAGAGCAGAGCAGGACAATCCCCTCCCTTGACCAGTTGGTCATTCTGTGCCTGATACACCCCCAACCAAATTGGCCCTCCTGGCTGCCTGTGCACTGCTGGCTCATGTTCAAGTTGCTATTGATAAGGATCCCCAGGTCCCTTTCTGCAGCACTAGTCTCTGGTTTCTCACTCCCTACTCTATACGCAAACCACAGTTTCCCCATCCCAGGTGCAGAGTTCCAGTATTTGCTCATACAGTCAGTGATTTCCCATATCTCTAATTTGCCAAGGTCTCTCTGACCTTGAGGGACCCAACAGCTCCTCTGATTTAGTGTTGTTGAGAAACCTACTTAGTATTTCTTTAATTTCTTCATCCAAGATATTAATCATATTGAAGAGTAACAGTATGTTAAACAGTGACAGAAAAAAAAATCCTAAAAATAATCTTTAGAATGTTTTAGTGTAGCAGTGAAATTTTTTGTCACTTAACCTTGCTTGAAATAATAGGAACCCATCTAGCAGAAAACTGAATATCCCAATATTTTTACAATTCTAAAAATGATGTTAAATGCTCATTTATTTCGTACATCAAAACCTAGGCATATGACTTCTTTTTTCCCCAGATATCTATTCTATGGTAATGAATTATAGTTTGGTACATAAATTATTCATAACTAAGTTTGCCCATATATAACTGTGCACAGAGAGATTTGAGCAGGTGCAGTTTGGTGAAGTAGGATTTCTCGTCTCAGAATCAGTAGGTGTGCTGACAGAAAGTCATACATGTGCAAAAATGTCATTAGTTACATTATCTGTGGTTCCAGAACTAGTGTAGTGCTTGCCAGCTTCAGAGTTATCCTGCCTACTCTACTGGGCATTGTGGACATGTCCTTAGTAGTCTGGATATACCACTTAAGATTTTAAACATAAGTCTTACAATAGTTTCTGTTTTCATGGAAGATCCTGTGGCAAGAATTCAAAGCCCACACAAAAATCTCAGCCTGCATGCTAAAAAAAAAATTTTGCTTGTAATTCTTCAAGTCATGGAAAAAAGCTTTGAAATTTCACTAAAAATGTACCCTAAAGGATAAGAAAGCTAAGAGAAATGCAAACACCCAAATCTGTTTTGTTGGTTTGTTTTTTTTCCTTCTAAGTAGTGTAATGTATAATGACTCTAAATCTTGAGATATTTTTTGGTCTTTAGGCACTTAAAAAGTTTCTAAAACGAAAGAGGAAAATCCACTCAGGATAGAAGCAGAACAGTGGGTATGTTATGCCACATATGGTATATCCATAGGAAAGACAGAATTTTTTGGGAATATGCGGTTTCCAAAGGGTGACCTCACTTCACTGCACCAAACATAGCTACTGATGTGTGCTATCTGTGCCCTTATTACACTCTACTTTTTAGAAAGTCAATAGTAAATTTAAACATTATGATTTCCTGAGCACAGGATCTACATTTCTGCAAACTTCTCTTAACATCCATTACATCTATTATTTCTGGTACCACAACTTCATATTTTAAACCTGTCTTTTAATATAAATTTTATTAAACCAACCATTTGTTTAGCATATCATTATGCCAAAGATACAACATGAAAACAGTAAGCAGCCAATGATGTCTTTAGCAGTTAAATGTTTTATTGTGAGCCTACTAAGGGTATTTAATGCTCTTGATTTCTCTAAACTTATTAGAAAGTGACTATGATTACCACTTTGTATGATGCTCTTGCTACTCTGGTTATATGGTGTTATATCCAAGGTTTGATTTTATCCACTGAAAAAAAACAAACAAACATCAGGGTCCAAGTCTAACAGACCAGCAGTGACAGTGTGAAATTTAAGGAGAAAGACAAAGTATATTGGAAGCCTCCATCTCCACTGCCTCAACTGTTTTATGCTGTTATTTGTCACCTAGTAAGTGCCCATTAATAAAAAAAGTGGTCATAAGGGAAAAAAAAGGAACATTTTAAAGATGATGCTGCTAAGCTAAATTTACTGAACAGGCCAAATTAGACAGAGGCAGTGTCAGGAAAAGCTTACCCTCATGCACACACACACAATTAACTGAGACTGCCCCAGTTATTTTTTCAGTGACCAGCAGAGCTCAGCCACAGGAATACAACATTGACTCAGGGTAGACTCAATGTCTGGTTCAGGACAGGAGGTCAACACCTGTTGCATTTTATCTTCATTTTGCCAGAGTCGGGATTAAATGCTCAAGACGGTATTTCTTTTGCAGACTCAGATGTTTCTTAATTCTTATCTATATTACAGTCTCACAAACTGTGAGTTCTACAGCACTTCTAGATAACAAAGTAAAAATGGGACCATATCTATCTCTCTACAATGCCTTTTAAGGATAAATTGTCCAACTGAGAAATGACACTTAAATTATTTTTACTTTTAACCCAATAACCAACCACCCATGGCCNTCATATTGAAGAGTAACAGTATGTTAAACAGTGACAGAAAAAAAAATCCTAAAAATAATCTTTAGAATGTTTTAGTGTAGCAGTGAAATTTTTTGTCACTTAACCTTGCTTGAAATAATAGGAACCCATCTAGCAGAAAACTGAATATCCCAATATTTTTACAATTCTAAAAATGATGTTAAATGCTCATTTATTTCGTACATCAAAACCTAGGCATATGACTTCTTTTTTCCCCAGATATCTATTCTATGGTAATGAATTATAGTTTGGTACATAAATTATTCATAACTAAGTTTGCCCATATATAACTGTGCACAGAGAGATTTGAGCAGGTGCAGTTTGGTGAAGTAGGATTTCTCGTCTCAGAATCAGTAGGTGTGCTGACAGAAAGTCATACATGTGCAAAAATGTCATTAGTTACATTATCTGTGGTTCCAGAACTAGTGTAGTGCTTGCCAGCTTCAGAGTTATCCTGCCTACTCTACTGGGCATTGTGGACATGTCCTTAGTAGTCTGGATATACCACTTAAGATTTTAAACATAAGTCTTACAATAGTTTCTGTTTTCATGGAAGATCCTGTGGCAAGAATTCAAAGCCCACACAAAAATCTCAGCCTGCATGCTAAAAAAAAAATTTTGCTTGTAATTCTTCAAGTCATGGAAAAAAGCTTTGAAATTTCACTAAAAATGTACCCTAAAGGATAAGAAAGCTAAGAGAAATGCAAACACCCAAATCTGTTTTGTTGGTTTGTTTTTTTTCCTTCTAAGTAGTGTAATGTATAATGACTCTAAATCTTGAGATATTTTTTGGTCTTTAGGCACTTAAAAAGTTTCTAAAACGAAAGAGGAAAATCCACTCAGGATAGAAGCAGAACAGTGGGTATGTTATGCCACATATGGTATATCCATAGGAAAGACAGAATTTTTTGGGAATATGCGGTTTCCAAAGGGTGACCTCACTTCACTGCACCAAACATAGCTACTGATGTGTGCTATCTGTGCCCTTATTACACTCTACTTTTTAGAAAGTCAATAGTAAATTTAAACATTATGATTTCCTGAGCACAGGATCTACATTTCTGCAAACTTCTCTTAACATCCATTACATCTATTATTTCTGGTACCACAACTTCATATTTTAAACCTGTCTTTTAATATAAATTTTATTAAACCAACCATTTGTTTAGCATATCATTATGCCAAAGATACAACATGAAAACAGTAAGCAGCCAATGATGTCTTTAGCAGTTAAATGTTTTATTGTGAGCCTACTAAGGGTATTTAATGCTCTTGATTTCTCTAAACTTATTAGAAAGTGACTATGATTACCACTTTGTATGATGCTCTTGCTACTCTGGTTATATGGTGTTATATCCAAGGTTTGATTTTATCCACTGAAAAAAAACAAACAAACATCAGGGTCCAAGTCTAACAGACCAGCAGTGACAGTGTGAAATTTAAGGAGAAAGACAAAGTATATTGGAAGCCTCCATCTCCACTGCCTCAACTGTTTTATGCTGTTATTTGTCACCTAGTAAGTGCCCATTAATAAAAAAAGTGGTCATAAGGGAAAAAAAAGGAACATTTTAAAGATGATGCTGCTAAGCTAAATTTACTGAACAGGCCAAATTAGACAGAGGCAGTGTCAGGAAAAGCTTACCCTCATGCACACACACACAATTAACTGAGACTGCCCCAGTTATTTTTTCAGTGACCAGCAGAGCTCAGCCACAGGAATACAACATTGACTCAGGGTAGACTCAATGTCTGGTTCAGGACAGGAGGTCAACACCTGTTGCATTTTATCTTCATTTTGCCAGAGTCGGGATTAAATGCTCAAGACGGTATTTCTTTTGCAGACTCAGATGTTTCTTAATTCTTATCTATATTACAGTCTCACAAACTGTGAGTTCTACAGCACTTCTAGATAACAAAGTAAAAATGGGACCATATCTATCTCTCTACAATGCCTTTTAAGGATAAATTGTCCAACTGAGAAATGACACTTAAATTATTTTTACTTTTAACCCAATAACCAACCACCCATGGCCCGCAATGTGGATTTTCTATCCACTTACAAAATGTTTTAGCATGCTTATTTAATAATTAAATTTAGAAAATTCTTAAAGAATTATTGTGCATATTTTCTCTCTTTTTAGGGAAGTAAATGAACATTATTGTACCTGGTAGCATGACTGACTTGAAATATTTCTTGGCCTAGGAAAGGATATACTCTGATTTCTCAGTTCATTTTTCCCCACTCCACCACCTCTCCTGCATTTGATATCATGTTTGCTATAACATTAATGAAATATTATTAGTGATTTAATGTGAACAGAAACACTCTTAGAATGATCAAATACTCTATCCCTGTTCAGAATGCCTTGTTTGTTCTGCCATTTTGCCTTTCAGGTCCCTTAATGTACTCTATTTTCTTAGCATCCTCTGATTTCCTCTGAAATGTAAAAAAACAAAGTAATTTTTTTAAAGCTTTCTTATAATTTGTTCTGTTTGGATAAGAAATTTATACTTATTAATACCTAGCAGACACTGTCATATTCTGATAGGCTTATTCAGATAGTGCTGAGAAACTAAAACTGCATTTCCCTTATTTCTTTTCTTGGGCCAGATTCTGCTCTCACTAAAAAATGTGAGTGCTCCAGAGGAATAATGTTGCTTTAACCTCTACTTCCAATATTTTCCTAAAAAGTACTTGGAGCTATTGATCAGTTAAAAGCTGGGCAAGATCCAGCAATGTGCACTTAAATTCCAGAAAGCCAAATGTATTTTAGCCTTCATCACTGCATATGTGACCAGAAGATCAAGGGAGGTGATTTTGCCCTGCTAAATCCAGCTCCAGGGTCCTCAGCAGAGAAAAGACGTGGACCTGGTAGAGTGGGTCTGGACAAGGGCCATAAATGTCTGAAGGGATTTAACAGCTTTGATAAAAGGAAAGAGTGACACAGTTGGGGTTGTTCAACCTGGAGAAGAGAAGGTTCTGTGAAAGCCATTATTGCAGCCCTTCAGGCTTAAAGGGGGTTTATAAGAAACTTTTAGGGACAAACTTTTCAGCAGGGCCTGCTGCAATAGGACAAGGGTTAATGGTTTTAAACCAAAAAAAAGGATCAGTTTAGACTAGATATAAGGAATAAATTTTTGCAATGAGGGTCACTCTTATAGTTTGCTAACGGCATTCACACTTTCTCACCCCCTCTGTGACCATGCTTTTCTTCCAAATCCAAGGCAGGCCCCTGACACTGTTTTACACTACAACGACACAGACTGCGAGATTTAGAAGGCTAAAAATTACTCCTTTATTTAGGGATGCATCTCCCTTATATACTATTTTACACAGACCAATTTGATTAGTGAAACAAACCAAACCACTTAAATCACATAGGTCAAACCAGAGGGACATCAAGATGTCCCTCCTCTGAGAAGGAATGAATAACATAGGTACCCTTACAAAAGTATTCCTTCTGTTTACAGAACTTCCCTGGGAAAAGAATTTCAGAAAACTAAAACACCTCNAAAAGACGTGGACCTGGTAGAGTGGGTCTGGACAAGGGCCATAAATGTCTGAAGGGATTTAACAGCTTTGATAAAAGGAAAGAGTGACACAGTTGGGGTTGTTCAACCTGGAGAAGAGAAGGTTCTGTGAAAGCCATTATTGCAGCCCTTCAGGCTTAAAGGGGGTTTATAAGAAACTTTTAGGGACAAACTTTTCAGCAGGGCCTGCTGCAATAGGACAAGGGTTAATGGTTTTAAACCAAAAAAAAGGATCAGTTTAGACTAGATATAAGGAATAAATTTTTGCAATGAGGGTCACTCTTATAGTTTGCTAACGGCATTCACACTTTCTCACCCCCTCTGTGACCATGCTTTTCTTCCAAATCCAAGGCAGGCCCCTGACACTGTTTTACACTACAACGACACAGACTGCGAGATTTAGAAGGCTAAAAATTACTCCTTTATTTAGGGATGCATCTCCCTTATATACTATTTTACACAGACCAATTTGATTAGTGAAACAAACCAAACCACTTAAATCACATAGGTCAAACCAGAGGGACATCAAGATGTCCCTCCTCTGAGAAGGAATGAATAACATAGGTACCCTTACAAAAGTATTCCTTCTGTTTACAGAACTTCCCTGGGAAAAGAATTTCAGAAAACTAAAACACCTCAGGCATGGAACCAGGGCTACAGGCCCCTTCTAAGAAGTGAGAATCCCTGCTTTCTGACTGCAAGAGATAACCTGAAGTGATGTGGAGTAACAACCTAGACACACCCTCACTGCCACTTCAAAAAATTAACCCTATCCTTGGGTGAGACCAGGACAGTGATGAAACACTGGAACAGGTCACCCAGAGAGGTGGTTGATGACCCATCCCTGAAAACATTTTAGGTTATCTTGGGTGGGGCTCTGAGCAACCTGATCTGTTTGAAGCTCTTTGCAGGGGGTTGGACTGGGTAACCTTTAAAGATCCATTTCAATCAGAAGTAGTCTGTGATTTTACGATTTTCAGAAAAAAAAAGTTCACATTTTTGTGGCAGCACTTTGTACATAGGTGCCACAATACCTAAGTAATTCTTTGGGATTTTCCTGTGTTGCTTATGATTTTTAATAATGCATGGCACTTAAATTTATAGAATATATCTTTATGCATTTAAATAAAGAAAAAATAAACCCTAAATTGAGTGTTTCAAGACCTTTGCCTTTGCACTTTTCATAAGCAGAATGATGTTCCACATTGTCGCTCTTCATGATGCTCAAAAAAGCTGTCACAAAACATGATTGCCACCCACTGTGTTTTCAGAGAAGAGGAATCTTGAAATGTACTTTGAAGATATTTATTTTGGAGAAGGTTTTTAAATGTCAGATTGGTGTGCAGCAATATGAAAATAGATGGATAAGGATGGATGGATATATGGATATATGGATGGATGGATGGATGGATGGATAAAAATGGATGGGATGCATATTTTACATTTTCCAGTGAGTAGATAATATTTTTAATTTATGGGATGAATTAAAAAAAGTGATTGCAGAATTACTATTCATGCTTCTTGAAAACAAGAGACTATTTAATAATTAATTATTAATGTTTTTAATGTATGTATTTTTCCTCTTTTCAACTTTTCCTACTGGTCTTTGCATAATTTCTAATGTTCCAAGGATTTCTCATTGTCATGTTTATAGAGCCAGGCAACTATCTTATCTTTGACAGTATGAGTGAGAGTTGATTGTTTCTAACGACCTCACCTTTCTAATTTTAAAAACCAACTTGGAACTACTTTATCTTTCTGAACATTCTTTAAAAATTTCTAAGTATTAGTAGACAAATCCTAAATTCTCTTTTGAAAAACAGTCTTTTTCAGAGATATCTCAAAAATATGCTTTCCTGAAACAAAAAAAAACCCAAACCACTTCTCATTTTTGAAAATGTAGACTGCATGTCATAGGAAATAGTATTAAAGAAGCTGTTATACACATAATCCAGTACTGGTCAAGAATAAAATAATAATAATAAAAAAGTAATAAATGAAACAGTAAAACTTCCTTTCTCTATCCCACAGTGTGAGATGGTTTCTCATCTTTATCAGAAGGCCACCTGACACATGCTGTTCTGTTCCTGGATTTTGGGAAAAGAATGGCAGTCTGCAAAAGAATAGATGTACATCCAATACATTGAATATGACTCATACCATGCTTCTATTTTAGAAGATGCAAAGGTTTACAAGTTAAAAATATTTTTAATGCATTTATATTTATTATAAACTTAGGTGGCATCCCTAAGCTGTCCTAATATCCACTTATTTTTACAGTTATTTCTGTAAAACAAAATGCTCTATTCACAAAAGGATTATGCCCTAGTCCAAGCTTGAATTTAGTCTGCCTTTTCAGGCTTTTTTTAAGTGTGTACTTAAATGGAATTGGCATTCCAAAACATAGCCTAGTCACGTTGTGACTTTTCTGCCATGCAAGGATAATAAGCAAACAGAGGAGGAAAGGGAGAGAATCAGACATTATATAGAGTAGCTTGTAAACTAATAAAAACTATTATTTACAATCTAAAAAAATAAGACATTTCAAAAATTAAGGTATATTGGGGATGAATGTCAGAGGAATTCAAAGCTTAGAGTATTTGCATATGGCTAATGCCAGTTTTTTGTAGTGTCACCATTGTATATGTTACAGTTTTCCCACTCTTCAAATTTACTCCATACAGGTTTAAAAACCAGGCACTGAGGAACCTCTCCTTAAGACCAAAACATGTAATCAAGACTTTTGTATGGAAGAAAGACACAAATACATACACTTGCTAGCCCAAACAATATATATATATGTATATATATATTTAGGATCATAGAAATGTTCAGCTATTTCCAGTATGGAATCCCTTGCAGAAACAAAGGAAGGGGAAAAAAAAAAAA
>WEIU01009246.1:30063-40105 GCA_013389925.1 Aegithalos caudatus
AGCACAGGAGGGGGTGTAGATAACAATTGGTACATTCTTCTATCAACATTTCATGTTTCTTCTCTGCAAAGCCAGCAGAAGAAACTGTTGTTTGGTCATTTTTTTTATCCTGAGGCAAAAGGAAGACAATTACAACGCAAACTTCCTGACCTCTCAACATTGTAAGAAACTACTCATTACTTTTCCTTATTGAATTCAACTGCCCTTTCCAGCTACCAGCAAAGAGATGACCAGGACAATGGTTCTCAAAGAGAATTCTTAGCTCTTGATTCTGCTCAAATAATATATAAAAATGCAAAATTGAAATCAGAAGATGGAGAAGAGTTTATTAGGATAGACCCAAAGTTTTATGCAGTTACTCAGAGGTCTGCTAAAACATCAGAAAATCTTCACACCAACCTGCCCTTCTTCCAGTTCTTCTCAGCGCTAAAGTAGCCATTCTCTCTCCCCCTATTTTAATTTTGTATTTTTCCATTTTTTTTCTATTCTAGATTAGCAAGTCATTCACAGTATATAGGGCCCATACTTACAGCTTAAATATCAAATCAGGGTTTTGTAAACACCTCTATTAGTGTTGACATTACATTTTAATTAACAGATAAACCCAGCTCTTTGTGTGTTGAAAACAAACCACAGTGCTTTATCTATCATGTAGACTCATCTTGTTCCAAGTACCTACTGATAACAAGTACAAATACATTCATTATTGCTAACACAAGGAAAACTTTGTTATGTTTTACTCTAATTCCACACCTATTCTTTTTATATTATTAAAACATATACAATTCAAGGCATAGGAATGACTTCACATCTTTATAACAATGTGTCTTTTAAGACAGTACTCATAAGTTTCTTTGGCTTTCAGTAAAAGTAGATGGACATTTTTCATATCAGATAGTTTCATCTTTAGATCTTAGTCCTGTAGAATTAAGCACAATAAGAACTGTCCAGCCTAGGGTGTTGGATTGGGTTTTATTTCCGAAAGTAAAAAATAACCCAAGGACACAGAGGCTCTAAACACAGAGCAATAATACACCTGCATATGTAAACAGAATTGCAAAACCACAGAAGTGTGAAGTTGGAACAGACCTCTGGGCATCTTTCAGTCCAAGTCCTTCCTCAAAGGAGGGACAACTAAGGCAAGTTGCTCAAGACTGTGTACTCAGTAACTACCTGCATGGAGACTCCACAAATATTCTAGCTCCCTGCTCTAGTGTTTGACCACCTCCAGAGTTTTCCATTATCTCTAATTGGAATTTCCAATGCTGCAACTCATCTCTTTACTCAACCCAGTTCTTTAACCAGGCCCATTAAAAGCTTATCTAGGAAGTGTCTAAACATAGGGACATAGGGCAACAGTGATGTCCTGGTTCCAGCCAGGACAGGGTAAATTTTTGCTGTAGCAAGGAAAGGCATGGCTAGGTCCTAGAAGTTATTCTGTATCACCTCATACAATCTGAGGTAAGGGAAAAGAGATTCTCTCCAGGGAAGAAGGGGTTCTGGTCTGGTGGAGGACATGCAGCAAAGGGAGACAAGTACTGTCTGTTGTCAGGGGTCTTTGTCTGAATTGATCTTTCTTGTACCCTTTTCATTCATATTGTTGCTCTTACTGCTCTTTTTCTTATCTCATTGGTGTTTAGAGTAAATTGTTCTCACTTCAATACATGATGCTTGCCTTTTGTGCTTCCAATTCTCATCTCCAGCCCAGTGCAGGGAGGAGGGGAACTACAAATCTGGGGAGTGAGAGCAGTGTGTGGTTTGGAGAGTCTTGATGGGTGCATTAATTTGGGGAGTACCATTCCTAAACCACAACAGGGGCAGAAGGAAGCAACCTACTTCATAGCAGGATGGATAGCTTTATTTTTTTTTTAATATGATTTGCATTTTGATATGTCTTCAGAGTTCTTGAGGATTGATCTATATTACTATGGAGCTTTTTCATATATACACAGAACAATGTTTTGACCAGTTTTAAATTTTTAAGTACATTATGAAAAGATTTAAACTGAAGATGCCGCTGTATTTGCAATGTTTAATCATAGCCAGATGAGAGCCAGGAAATAATACGAAATGTGAATAACAAGCAAAACCACTATCCTTTATAAGAAAAATTGAGATGATTCCTAGAATGACTAAATATACGCAATAACTGTATTCATTCAGTGTATTTATGCAAATAAAGTAATATTTATTTGCTATTATATTTCTATTGCAAATCAAAACAAGAAAAAATATTAAAGGGAAGCATGGATAATCACTGATAAGAAATTATATAACAATAAGGAACTAATTATCACTTCCCAGATTTGAGTTTACAGCTTCACATACTGACATAATATTGATAATTATTCACAGGAACTGTACTCCATTTCATGGAGTCTGTGGCCTTATTAGATTTTGTGGTAAATTTTCTTTCTGGAATAGGGATTTTGATTTTAAAAGAGGTTTGTAAATGCTAATAGTTTTAAGGACATGCTATTTTGTGCATGTATTTTTCATAATGAAAAGGTTTATTTCTGAAAATGAGATTTCCAAGACTCCCTTACAACTTAGTCAGACTCTAGGTTCATGGAAGAATATTATTCTGGCAAATTGCTCTACCTCACATTAGGACAACTTTAGGCCTTGTATTCCATATTCCACAGAGGAAGACACATACTATTAACAGTATAAACCAGATACACATTCATAAAATACCTACGTATCACAGCATTAATAAATAGGTGGGCTAACAGTAAAACTCTTATCTTTCCATTAGCAACAAAAACTTATCAACTGGTAAACATCCTCCTTTCTGAAATGTCCTTGAAAGTCTCACAGAGATTAAAGTAGCCCATCTCTTCAGAAAGACCCAACACTTAGCACAGGTACACTTCTGCCTATTAGATTGAATTTGTAAAGACTAGAGTAACAATTGGATTTTAAAGAGTTTGACAGATGAGCTCCTGTGAAGGGTACATTGGCTATTTGCTTTAATAACAAAAGCAGTTAATCTTTAAGAGGATATGCTTTTTTTCTTTTTTTTTTTTTTTTACAGATTTTGGGTATCATATTTTATTGTCTCTTGAATTTGATATAGTATGTTTCAGTTGACCTAGAAAAAGAGCTTGAAAGCTCTGCCCAGCAATACATGCCTGCACCTGAGTTACATGATCCCATTTAGATTGTCCTCTTCACAAAAAAAAAAAAAAAAAAAAAAAAAAAAAAAAAAAAAAAATTGCTAACTGCATTAATTGTGAAGAAAGGGTAATTTTGCTTCATTTTAGAGACAGCTTAGCACATGCCATTTGTAATGCCCTCAAATTAACTCTTAATACAGCAAAATTTTTGCAAGAATATTCATAGAAGCAATGATTCCTAAATATGGCACTTATTTTTATAAAGTCACTTTTCAGAAAAGAATTGTATTTTAGACTGTTAAAGAGAACTCAAGGACTATGATCTACTAATTAAGCTGGGGTGAGAATTTGTCATTCATATTGATACACTGTTTGAACTTAGCTAAATCACAGTCTGTAAGTGTAGAGTACTCAATTTGAAAATATGTATTTCTTAGCTGACAATCTTAGCTGTTCCACAAAGATTTTGTAAACTTTAATTCATATTTAATCACTTTAATTCATAAAGCAGTTTTGATGTCATCACAAGAGAAATCACTATAATCATTGTAAAAGTGCAAAACAATGTTAGCAGAAGTACACATATTTTCATAGGATGTATCTTCATAAAAAGTAAGCTTGATGAAATGAATACTAACCATTGACTTTTAATAAATCAGAAAGTGTATATGAATATTTATGAAAGAAATATACCAACAAAGAGACATCTTTGAAGCTGTTGATCCATTTCTCTATAGAGAACACCCAAGCAAATGTACAACCAACTGTAAAGCCCAGGTCCTCACTTGGCGAGTTTATTTAAAGGGGCTTAGGCTTTTTTTATACCTTGAGAGAGGCACACAAGAGAAATCCAACAATGTATTCAGAAAATTAAACAAGAAACTTCTATCAACAAATTTTAGAAGGCCAGGAACTGGACAAAATTTAAAGCAAACATTCCATCAAAATAAAGCATTAACCCATGAAACATTAAATTACCCAGATATCAAGAAGTGGAAATCAGGAAAAGAAAAGAAGAGAAAAAGAGGGGAAAAAATAATAATAATTTTTAAAAAAGAGAAAAAGAAGATATAGTTTCCACCCTTGGAACCAGCATGGTCTCACCTGCCATAAAATCCACAGACAATGGTGATGCAACCATATGCATCTTTTTTGCAAGGTTTTTATCTGTTCTGTCCTCTGGCCACACCCTCAGTGGAGCTTGCAGTCTGATAGCCACTCAGGGGCTAGACTGACACTCCAGGGGCAGAGTGTAGGGACATTGCTTCTGGTGTGCCAGGGACTGACAGATGGATTAGAGGGCTGCAAAGGGGACAGGGTGTGCCACACCATCACACTTTCACAGAATTTTCTCACTTTTCTCACCTGTCTCACACAAACACTTTGGTTAGCTTGAGCCAGTAACCACTTTTCTCAGTCTCTCACATTTACAAATAATTAACATGACAGAATACGTACCTTAGTAAAATGACCCTTCCCTTTGAGGGAAGAAAAGTAAAATTGATTAAGTATTTTCAAGTACAGCCCTTTTAATATAACTGCATACTTTGCAATCATATTAACTAAAGTGTAAATTAGCTAGACTGGAGCAAATTATGTAAGAAAGGATGGCTTTTAAGTCATTAGCATAAAATCAGTCAATTTAATGAAAGGATTCCAGATGATTCAATATTATTCTTTTTATTTCTTCTTAACCTTGTTAGCTTTTCTAAGTATAAAATACCCTGAACTTTCTCCAGTCAGCTACTCAATTTCAAAAGATCCTAAGATTTTCTTTTGGCAGTCATTATAAGTTAGGCTGCCAACAATAAAACCTAAATAAGCTCAGGAATTCTAAAGGCATTATCAGACGTCAGGCATTTTGTACTTAATTGAGCTCAAATCCTTATAAAATTTAGACCAGCACTGTATCCTAAACAGTAAAATATATCCAAATATTTAATTAATCCTGGGTTTACTTAGTAAATCCACTACATATGAAAAAAAATTAAAAGAAAAAGGAGAGGAGAGGAGAGGAGAGGAGAGGAGAGGAGANAAAGAAAAGAAAAGAAAAGAAAAGAAAAGAAAAGAAAAGAAAAGAAAAGAAAAGAAAAGAAAAGAAAAGAAAAGAAAAGAAAAGAAAAGAAAAGAAAAGAAAAGAAAAGAAAAGAAAAGAAAAGAAAAGAAAAGAAAAGAAAAGAAAAGAAAAGAAAAGAAAAGAAAAGAAAAGAAAAGAAAAGAAAAGAAAAGAAAAGAAAAGAAAAGAAAAGAAAAGAAAAGAAAAGAAAAGAAAAGAAAAGAAAAGAAAAGAAAAGAAAAGAAAAGAAAAGAAAAGAAAAGAAAAGAAAAGAAAAGAAAAGAAAAGAAAAGAAAAGAAAAGAAAAGAAAAGAAAAGAAAAGAAAAGAAAAGAAAAGAAAAGAAAAGAAAAGAAAAGAAAAGAAAAGAAAAGAAAAGAAAAGAAAAGAAAAGAAAAGAAAAGAAAAGAAAAGAAAAGAAAAGAAAAGAAAAGAAAAGAAAAGAAAAGAAAAGAAAAGAAAAGAAAAGAAAAGAAAAGAAAAGAAAAGAAAAGAAAAGAAAAGAAAAGAAAAGAAAAGAAAAGAAAAGAAAAGAAAAGAAAAGAAAAGAAAAGAAAAGAAAAATTCAGCAATTTGACCACTGTGGGCTTGAAAGTATTTTTTAATTAGATTTTTTTTTCCTTTTTAATACGGTCTTTAACTCAAGCTTAAATAATATTACAGACTACCTTTTATTCTGAAGCCCAAAAGAACCTGCACATTTTGTCTCAGATACAGCAGAATTATATCTTCAAAGATTTTCCAAATGACAAACTTGTTTAAGGGTTAGTGACACATCCTCAAACAAATACTAAAGAGAAACAATTTCTGCCACAGCAAAACAATGTTAAGACGATGAATAGGAGACAGGCTGAGATACTTCTCTGATAAGAGTGAAAGAAAGAATACTTAGGGAGAATCAAGGATAAGCATGTTTTGTCTCAAACTTTCTGAGTATTGTGATAGGAAAGTTGTGAGTGGAAGAGATGGTCCTGCAGAAGTGGTGCTGTTCTGATCCAATTTCCTTTCCCACCCTGAGACTCATGCTTAATCATCTCCCCTGTCCTTACCTGACTCACTTCCTGATGGGCTTTAAAGGGCTGGCTGTACATGCATGAATGTAATAGTTTTAAAAAAGTACTTTACCGGGTTAATTATAAAAGGAAGTGGCTTAGTCCCATATGGTCTCTTTTTCTTCTGTTTCTTTGTCTTGCTCCCCAACTCTGGAGCATCCTTGAGGCAAGACTAGTGCAAGATATAAAGACTGGTAAAGATCTTTCTTTCCTTTCTCCCTTTTCCACCTTTATTTCCCTCCTCCCTTGCTTTGTCTGGGCAAAGTGCACCGATAATATTCTACCCTGCACACTGTATTGAGGTTTGTTGTGAGGATTTGAGGCTTGTTGAAGTCTGTTATGATAATTAAGGGCTTGTTAGCCAGAACATTTCAGACTAAATAGGGCGCTGGGTGCTGGAGTTAAGACAATTGTACAGTAAAGCATAAGAACCCCCTAATACAGAACTGGTGTTTTTGTTCAGCCTGAAGAATTTACAAGGAACATCATGCTCCCTACTGGTTGGTTGTGACATGGAACAAAGTCAGCAGCACTGACCAAGGATGGAGAATTACTTTTTTACATATTTCCTTTTGTAATTGAGTTTTGGCTTGTACTGTCATCTAACCACCACTGACAACCTTGCAAAATGGAGATGGCAAGGCCTTACAATAAATTGCTACAGAAATCATCCTTCATCTACTCAGTTCAATGGAACAGCAACTTTTAGCATATACTTTTAGAATATAGCCCTCTTATCTTTAAGTTTTCCTAAACAGCTGAGATAACCTTAATAATTCAATTAAATAAATAAATAAAGAAGCCAAAGAGAAGACAAGAAAAAACAGTTTTTTCAAACCAAAAATATATATAGAATTGAAAGCTACAGACAAACCAATGCTTATGATTCTTAATACTGTCTCTGTGTATTTAGAGTGCACAAAACACCTAGAAATCCTCTTACTAACCTTACAACAGAAGAGAGTTATTCATGTTACATGTGCCATAGGCAATCCAAATAAAAGAAGTCCTGGCTGGAGAGCTGTGTTTGAAATTACTGCAGAGTGATCAAGTAATTGCAGTGTCCACTACAAAGGCAATCTCCGGATGCAACTCTCAGCAGTAAACACCTCAAAATTCTCTCAGTCGGAGTCCAGTCCAAAGCTGGGATGATTATTCTTGTTTGTTCTCTTTGTTGTTCACTCATAAAGGAAATGCATCTGTTTTCATCCCTGATTTTGATACTGTTGATCATCTAGTACTACCACACTACAGGAAACTACAAAGATGAGAATAAACACCTTCCAGTGATTTGGATTACTCTTCTCAGGCTGGATAAATTTTGTATTAAGCAAAAATGCTTCTTTTAACACAGAATTTTTATTTAAAGAAGATTTTTTACACTTTTAATCATGGTTTTTGAAGCTGAAATATTTTTCTTCTGCCTTTGCATCATATGAGAGATTGATTTTAGTTGCTACTCACCACTCCATACCTACTCTTTGCTTAAAGTTTATTTTTAATTAGCCAACTCATTCATACACAAACTCACACCTTCAAGATGGCAGAAAAATAAGTTGGAATACAGGACACATGCTATAATCCAGAATTTAAAATCACAATCCCCACAAATACCAGTTTTTAGCTTGTATTCCTGAAATTTTGTTGAACTCAAATTTCTGTAATAGAAATATTTTTTTTTTCTATGTGTAGATCCTAAAATAAACACCATACTGATGAAAAATGTTAAAGGTTAAGGTGAGCTATCCAATCGCCTATGAACACTAATTAAAAATCACACTAGGGACTTTTATCATTCTTCATGCTCCTCAGTTTCTATTCACAGCTAGCTGTTATGCCCTCTTTTCCCCTCAAATACTGCCATTCTCTCCTATGTATTCACTAAGGGTTTTTTGACTGAAGCAAGACAGCAAGGGCTTCCACAGACAAATCAAAGATATTTTCCATGTCAGTTCATTTACTGCATAAATTGCAGCAAGCAGTGTATCTCTCAACTGAATATTTTAATTTATTTTCACCTATATTTTCAGCATGTGTTTAATGAAACACAGGGAGTGGGGATGGAGAAGGTACAGAAGGGCAATTAAAACAAGGATAAAAGCAGTTGCCCTACAGGGGGACTCTGAAAACATACATACATTTGGATCTGTGAATGAGGAGGCTGAGGAGAGATGGAGGCTGAAGAAGCCACGAGTGTAATGGAAAAAGAGCAGAACTATGGCAAAATCTCAATAAAGCTCCTAAGAAATTGTTTTAAAACAGAAAACAAGTTTTTTCTTAAAGCAGTGAGTAAGTTTGGATTAGCAACTAGTTGCACAGGAAATAGAAGCATATAGTACTATCTATGATGTTTAAAAAATACGAGACAAATTCAGGCACAATGGGTCTATTAAAATGTACTAAATAGAACAGGAAACACTTGTGGATCCTGGGGTACCAGAGAGAAAATACTGATCTGTTCATGTGGTTTAAACCAAATGAGAATCAAAGTCATGTATTGATTTATTAATGCTATGTAATTAACCAGCAATCACTGAACAGTCAATCACAACACCAGAAAAAAACAACAACACTGTATACCTACAAAATGCATTTAGATTCCTTATCTCAGGAATTGCGACTAGATTGAAATTTCTACTTCTCTTTAGCAGAAGAGGCAACAAATTAAAGAAAATCCACAGCTGAATGTTTTAACCAGATTCTTTATAAATTCCCTACTGAGGAATCTGCACTGTCATGAGCAGCTTTTCATCCCGGCACACCAAAAATGCATACTGAAGCTATCCTGATAGCCATCTGAAAAAGGCAGTTATGTTTTGAGTTCTATTTGAGGTTGGGTATTCAGGTTTTTCTTACAATGACGCATATTTAAAAACGTAAGTCGTGAACAGTTAAGACATATTTAATTAAAATTATCTCAAAGAAGAACTTTAAATGGACCATTTTAGCTTAGAAAGTCTAAACAATTAAAGGCTTTAAAAAGGTAAAGCACTTATAAATGGTAACTGAAACTGTCAGCAAAAATATATGCACAAGCTAATGCATATGGCATGAAATAAAACGTTCCACAACTTCAAAAATACTGATCCTATCTTCTTCTGAAAATTATTTTTTCTTTGTCACTATTCTTATATAAAGAAATTAATTTGGAATTTACAGTACTAGCTACTTTGTTTTATTCACAATATGAAAACACAATATTTAAACATAATATGAAAAGACGTAAAATTGAGTCAGCAATGTATCCCAAAACAAGAGATAAAAATACACCAAAAGTAGCCTTAGACCATGGAACAATACTAGAAACTGCAAAAGAAAATACTAATTAGAGAAATCTGATAAACTGAAAAAGCAATTGTATTATGGTGTGATAAAAGTTGGAACTCAAAGAAAACAGTGAGCCTTTGATTTCAAATCTATTAAATCAATGGCACTGCTGTAAATGTAATCAATGCTTACATGGCAGGTCTATGTAAAGAATTAACCTTCTAGGTGTAAAAAAGCATTTAAATTCCAAACTCATGTATAAGGCTTCAATCTGATTTCATTTTTGTGGCTGAAAACTGCAAATAAGAAAATCACTATGCTGTACAGTACCAATACAGAAAGAGTATAAATTCCAGTTTGCATTTTCACATTTTTAATGAGCAAGATAAGTTTCATAACTATTATTTAAATTAATGTTTACACTAAAAGAGCCCATTAGCTGGCAGAAAAGATGCATGGATTGCAAACTTGGTCACAAGCAGCTCTTCTAAAGCCTTCCAGCTCTTCTAGAGATTATAGCCTATTAGAAAGTCCTGTCAGTCTTGCACG
>WEIU01009246.1:40205-52843 GCA_013389925.1 Aegithalos caudatus
AGGATTATAACACTTTTCATACAGAATCTTCCTCTGTCATTAAAAAGAAAAAGAAATCTGTTTTCCTCTCCTCCCTTCCCCTTTCCCTTCCTTTTCCTGTCCCCTCTGCACTATTTTTGCACTAGATACATTCAAAAAAAGTTTATTTGAAAGAAAATGGGACTGTCCATAATACAATGGTTGCAAAACGGAATATACATTTAGTGCAGACTCTTTCAGAGCATCATACACTCTCCAAAGCTCAAGTACCTCCCAAGCCTAGGTAGAAATACATTTTTAAAACCCCTGCTTTTGCAAATGTTTAGAGTATCATTCCCTCCAAAAGCCAAACATGTCCTGTGTTCAAGAGAAATCTGATAAGTTTTGACATATATCTACTCTTATGGCCAATGGAAATCCAAATGTTAAAGTTTTTACTATCTTATGGCTTTTCTAGCCTGCAAAAGGAAATCTAACAACTGAAACAAGGATTTGGATTTTCAGTGTCATAGGCAGCATCTGGTTCAAGGTCTCAGAAAACTCTGTCATTAAAAAGAAAAGTAGATCTCACCTCCTGTTTTCTTTCTATATAGCACAGTATAGATCTTCTTAATACATAGATTTCTATTAGCAATTTTATTTTCCTAATGTTGGAAGTTGACTGAATGATGTGGAAGTTTGATTGGGAGAAGATTAAATTGCTTTTAAAATGTGTGATTTTTAGATGTAAATAGTGTTGAATAACACTAGTAGGACATTGAGATCTAAGAATAAAACAGAATTAGTTAAGTTTGTATGCCCAATTGGAAAGAGTCAATGCTGCATTTTAAAACAAACTAAGCCTTATATTTACTTCAGAGGATCACTGTTTCACAGGGGAGTAGAGAGCAGAAAAGGAGAGCCTGTGCTCACAAGTCAATTACAAAGACATTGAAAACAAACAAACAACACCCCCAAACAAACAAACAACAAAAAAGAAAACCCCATGAAACTTGCAAAAGTTATCTAAATTTATCAGATTTACATAAATTCAAGAATTATACTGATACTGCAGATGTATAGATGTTTCTGTACCCAGGAGGAATTTGTTCTTCCTGAAGAGGGAGATTGTGGCCAGCAAACAGGTAATTCTTTGGAGACAGATAACTGAATAACTGCATCTCCCTCTGTCCCATAGATTATCACAGAGGCATAGAGCGTGAGGAAACAGATACAGGAGTAGGAAATGAGTGTGTTGCTATCCCACACCAAAGTCTAGTGTCTGTCTGTAAGCAGGTGTGGGGATCCCAGGGCTCAGTCACTTTGCATCACCACTCCGGTCCTTAGTGAGAGACTTTCCAGAGAGAGCACAGAAAACAGTAGTGTCAGGACCAGTCTCCCCTTAGCTCACAGAGCAGGTCTTGGAGACCTCACCTCCTGTCTTAGCTCCAGAAGCTCCAGAAGCTCCAGAAGTAGCATTAAACAAGCATCTCCAAAGGAACACAAATGACAGAGTTAAGCAAGAAAGCAAAAGCCCTCTTGCAGAACATCAGATGTCTTTTCCCCAGGTAGCATTGGCATGTAATACTCCAGTGACATGTATTTTGAGGAAAACGTTTACTCTGCTATTTCCCTAAGCCTATATGGCGGACCTGCTGCTAAATATTGCTGCCAGAGTGACTTTCCTATTACTCATTTTGTCTGAAATTTTAGTCTCTTCAAGACAGAGATTCACAATACAAAGAAAAACCAAAAAAAACTGTTCAGTGAAAAGAGTAGAATGACATCTGTCATGCTACAACTGGCTTATTGCATATACCCAGCTAGCTGCTTGTGCAGCTGAGAATCTGTCTTGACTGATGTGGCTCTTGCAATGAAAGAGTTGAAATGCAGGCTTGCTAAAGAGGCTTCCTAACCAACAGAGAAACTTAAATAACAATTTCTTATATTTACTTTATGATCTTGTTATTTAGAACTTTATTTCAGGACTTTGGATATTTCAGGGGGCTCAGATTTCTTACTCTCCAGGGCAACATTGTGGTAATCAGATTTGTCAGGTCTTTCTAGCCAGAAATTTCAAAGAAATGGAAGGTACAAATTCAAATTCAGAGACAGAAAGGATGTGGGTGTGAGAAGCAGAGAAGGAAAAAGGGTGCATAAATCTTCTTTTTCCACATTTTCTGCATGTTCATAGTCATGAAATGCCTGCTAACTTCAGCATTGTAAGCAGAAAGGTTTAGGGAGAAAAATATTCGAAGCCAGTTTAGAAATTTGAGCAACATGGTTTAGTGGAAGATACTCCTGTCTATGTCAAGGGTGTTGGAACTAGATGATATTTGATGTCCCTCCCAACACAAACCATCCTATGAGTCTATGAAAAGAATGGTAATAAAAATAACTCGTGTATGGACAGTTTCATTTTGTTTTCTACATTTTTTTTCTTACATTTGCACAGGAATGGCAGAGAAGAGGGGCTCTTCCTAAGATGGGTCTAAAAATGCAATTGCAAAAGAACACTGGCTTCTTCAATATGTACAACACAGGGATCCTATGTTTTGCATTTACAGGGTCCAAAATAGTTCAGACTTCAGCCCCAAGGATGGTATGCATGGTCAACAGATTTGTTCAAGAAATCATGCTTGGTGGCATTATGTCATCTGGAGAGAGGGGAATGGCTTTGTGTGCCACTTTTGGCACTGAGAGGGGTTTCCATGCCCCCTTTTCTCAGAGGAAAGCACAAATTTTCAGCTTTTCAGAAAAAAAAAAAAAAATCCATGAAGTGATTTGAAGGCGAAAGAGGTGATGCTTTGAGAAGAAAAGCTGAAATAACTTGTAGGTGACAAAATGAGCATTTTTGAGTGGAAAAACTGAGGTATATTAGAGTTCCATAGGTCACATTTCGGGGGCAAGATGAGGTAAATTAGAGGGGAGAGGTAAATTAGAGAGGTTACAGAGGAAAAAGCTGAGGAAACTTGGAATAAAATTAGCTTTTTGAGGAAAAAGATGGCAAAAATTAGAGAGAACAAAGGTAACATTTTGGAGTGAAAATCTGAGGTATTTGCAACAAAACATGCTTTTTTGAGGAGAAGAAATATGAGGTAATGTGAAAGAGTGCGAGTATTTTAGAAGGTTTAAAGTATTTTGTAGGGACATGATAAGAGGAGAAACCTGAGAGGGTGAAATTTTTGAGGAACATATATAGTACACCAGAATACGTGGTAAGAATTTTGGAAAGAAAGATTTAGGTTTCCTATGGGAGTCATCAATATTATAGAGAAGAAGAAGTAACTGATGGGACTAAGCAAGCCCCAGGGAAGAGAGCTGTCACTGATAGGAGTAGTGTTGAGGTTACTGATCAGGAATAGGGTGAGCATTTCTGAGAGTGAAAGCTGGAATATATCAGGGAATATATTAACAGTGATGTGCCAAGATGTGGAAAGGAAGAAGCTTTAAGGAGGCCATGCTGAACAATCTGTCTCTGGGAGATCATTCTGGCTCTACAGTACCAAAGGGTATTCAGTAAAATGCATTTTCAGACTCTGTTCCATAGGTACCAGCCTTCCTACCCCACTTGGCTGTAGCACATGCCAATCAAATTGCACTGCACTTATTATTTTTACCCTTGCAACAACTGTTGCAGTACTTACACTGGTGAGGCAATTATGTGTTTGACTAAGGACTACCACAAGGAAACTCAAGGATCACAGTTGTTTCTCCCCAAACTCTCTTCAGACTCAAGTCTGAAGTCCAGATGGGAATCTGATGATGTTGCAGAGTACAGAACAAGTGTTGTGGTTCTGCAGGCCCTGTGGAGGGAGTGAGAGAGGGAAGGAGGTTTCAAGCCTATATTTGGTATTTGATATTGCACTTTGCTAGTCATGAGTTGAAAAGTCAGGGTGTGGGTCTGGAGGTGAGTTCAGATCCATGGGGCTGAAATAGGGGTTGGGCTGTGAGAAGAATGGGGAGAGTCTTGTAAGGGGCTTAAATTTGGTCCCATGTCATGGGACCAGCATGAAAAATTATGGATTCACTCATGCAAGATGCTGTTGAAGATTAATTTCAAGAAAATAGAGACTGAATTCTTGGGATGGGACCTTTGGATATGTAAAATCTGATTGGCAATAATATAGAATCAAGAATATATTTTCTTTTTTACCTCTGAATTTGATATCAGCACCTACTGAACATTAATTAATAACTGGATATAACTAGAGATTTCAATTTTTGAATTTAATCAGAACTTCAGTAGGGAACAGTGATTGAATAGATACAAAAATTTGTGAAAATTGAAACAGAAAGTATACATTAATGAAAATTGAAAATTAAATTATGTGAATGATGGTATTTTGTGAGCTCAGCCCATCATATATGTGTGTCTAGTTTTGCTTTTATATATCAGCTTTTTACAGGAGACAGTTGCATCTTGCTACCATAATAAGGATTTAGAATTTAGATTTACAATGCAACTTGTAAAAGTAATGATTTGGTGTACATTGGGAATACAGCACTTTAGACAGTTAAAACAGTAGGATAGCATCAACTGGCAGAGAATTAAATATTTCTTCAAAAGTCAACACAAATATTAAATGTATACAATACTTAGGTCTATATCAAATAGTTAAATTACTTTATACAGTTGTGATTTAATACTACAAGCTATTGTATGGTTTTCAATTTGTAAAAGAGGGAGATGTCAATTGTGTGTTTGACATAACTTTGATACTGGCAAACATTATTGGCTGAATAAGATGAGGTGTAGGTGCCCACATTAACTTTTTATATTGTTATGATTATTTTGTTCTCTTAAAGTTGGTCATAAACACTTTCCTTAAGGATCTCAGATGCCTCAGCACCCATTTCAAGTGGAATTAAATAACAACAGTATCACTTTTACTTCACTGAATGCGCATCAAATTTGGAGCTAAATACTCTGACTAAGGTCTCTTGATCTTTCAAATACCAGTATTTCAATATGAGGGCAGCTGACACATTCATCCACACCGGAGCTATAGAAGACCAGCAGCTCTCAAGAACAGGAACTGCAAGTGTAGAGGGATAAGCTAGCTTAGCAGAAATAGCATCAGACTTTCATGTCTAGACAACAGAAGATCACTACATTCTAACCAAAAATAGTTCCCTCCATGTTACTCTTGTCCTTTGTCACTATCTAACAAATAAAAGGGAAAAAAAAGGTCTACTGTTTTCTGCAATTATAATAATCCTCTCATTTTTCTTCAGGTGTTGTTTTCATCTTTGCCTCATAAAAGTAATACTCAGTTGTAAAGAAAGAAGAAACAAGACAATCTTTGAAAAACACATGATCATTTAATATCAACTCAAACTTTGGACTATCATAAGGGAAAGGCAATAGACTGGAATGATCCATCATACCAAATTTGTTCAGTAATGGTTTAACTTCTGTTGTGCCTCAAGAGAAAAATCTGAGACTGTATTTATCCTGTGTTTTAAGTAAAACAGAAGTAAATTAATTTTTAATATAAAATTAGTATTGCTCTTTCTGATGAGGCACTCCTAGAAATCCACTGCATTAAATATTTTCAATCTGACTTTCTCTAAAACACTCCTGGGAATGTGTAAAGAGTATCCCTTATTCATGCAGAAATTATGTAGAAAATAAGCAGCAAGAACTTTAGCATAATAGTCTGTGCAGAGAGTCAGCAGCTTTTGAAAGCAATCCTGACACCTTTTCTTTCTGATGCACAATAGTTTGGTCCCAACCCTATAATGGGATTCTGCCATTAACATGAGGGTCTCCCCTCCTTCTGTGTCAAAAAATGTCAGAAAAAAAGACTGTCAGGCATCAAAAGGGAAATCCAGCACTTGGGGAAAGAAAAGCTGGTCACCCTTGCTGGCTCACTACTGCTGTTTTTGCTGAGCTCATGGAGGCCCATCTGAAATGCTTACATCCACCTTTCTGTTCTATCAGTCACTCTTAGGACATTAATGCCATTAATGAAACAAAGGTAATTTTAATGTTGCTTAGTAGCACTCACATGTTCAGAAAAGGTAACAACGGGGCCTGACCAGTGTTGCAGGGTGGGATGGTATTTTTGAGGTGGCTTCTGCCAAAGCCTCTCCTGGCTCCCTCTCAGCTGGCTCCAGAAGTCCCAACCTGACATCATTCTCCTCAGTCTTGGGTCCACAGGATTTCTTTTAGCCATAATCTTAACAATCTGCTTCCTCCTTTTTGTGCTTGTTTTTTTCCTCATTAATTCTGAGCTGAAGTTTGGCTGTGTTCACCCACAAGCTATTATTAGCCTCTTCCCTGGCCACCGTAACTATTGGTACAGAAGGAGATACTGTTTGTCATACAGCAATAACCCAGGTTGGTTTTGTCTAACCTGAGGACAAACAGGCTACCCAATACTTGCGTGGTCCAGAGAAAGCAGGTTTTACCACAGCAAAACTTAGCCAGGTTAAGCCAAGCCTGGGCATGTACCAAGACCCTGTACCAGGGACAACTTTCTGAAAATTGAAAATTATACTGGGTTCTGTTTCCTTGATCACATACCTTATACAATCTATTCCTTGTAAAAAACCTTAAAAATAACACTACTGATGTGTCCTAGTAGCAGTGCTGCTGCGTGTCAGCTGTTGCACTGCAAAGCCTGGGAGCCATTTTAAGAAGCAACATCAAAATGTTCAGCCATGGTCCAAAGCCCATATCAAATAGTTCCTGCATGAAAGAAATCCATACTAGAGTAGACATAAAGAAGTAGAGAAGTCTTAAGGAGACCAAGATAGATGGTCATGGAAGGTATAGGAAACTATCTCAAGAAAGCTGTATTAAAGGAAAAAGGGGGCTGAGTCTCTTAAAGTCTAGAAGGCAGAGAAAGAATTCTAGTCCTATTCTTGTTCTTTATTTTCCCTTTCTAGTACCTCATGTCTCTTCTCTTCCATGTACAGTATTCTATTTTTAATGCACTATTTCCATGGTTTGGCAAGCGATCTGAGAAAAGCAGGGATAGCATGTTAAAAATGAGATTACATATTTCCAGGGCAGAATCTTCCAGCAGCAGTGACAGTGTGTCTTGCTATGGCAGTTTTTTAAGAGCACTAGTAGAAAGGGATTGCCAGTAAGGATGATCTCAGGATTTAAAGATTTTCTGAATAACAGTTACCATAATTATAAGTTTAACTACAGATCTTTCAGCATTGCTAGCATCACTGTGTTAGCATGTTATTATTCTGACTAATCTTTCATTTCATTTGCAATGGATCTCAGGGGCCCAGCTGTGAGAGGCCACTATACAAAGAAAGCATGAAGAATAGACTTGCAAGATGAAATGGCTTGTGTACTGAGGTACTTAAAACTTGAAACATGGCAGTAAAAGTTGCTTTTGGGGAAACAATTATATATTTTGCAATGCACTCTAACCAGGCAAAAAATCATTAAAATTTTTAGAAAAAGCTAGTATTTTAAAAATGATTAGAAATTTGTAACATCAGAAGGTAAAATAATATTTTTTAGAAGGATAGCTTACTTGTACATACATGCCTATTAAAATGCACTCATACTTAGCTGCTCTTCTACAATTATTTATTGGAGTAATTTTTCTCCTTGTTTTCTCTTGTCAGTAGTATTCTAAGAGTTTCTTTCAAAATCTTAATGCACCTGTTATTTCCTCTGTAATATGCATGAATAAAGCAGATTTTCCAAATTCTAAATGACATTACAGTCTACTACAGTGCCTTGGATAGTGCCAAATGCATATAGTAAATTAGTTAATCTAATCTTTAGCCTGAAATTCTTTGGCCCCTTTGAAAATGTGACTTAAAAACAGAGGAAAGGTTGTATAGTTTGGTGTAAACTGAAAAATGTAAAACATAAAACCTTTGTAAACCGTAAAATGAAAAGGTCTATGTTACGTGTAATTAATAGTATGGAAGTTTCTAGTGTCTTAAACCAAGCCTCTTTTCAAAAGTATTTTTCCCCAATTTTTGGCTCACTTTGCCCCCACTTTCAGTAGTTTTATGCTCCAGGGATGTATAAAAGAGATACTCCTGCTTATATATGAAGAGAAAAAGATTTTTATGAATATCAAACAAGCATAATTTATTCAGAAAGTCTATTTAAAACTCTGTTTGGCACTTTCACTTGCATTAGTAATATGAGAACACCATTAAAATGAATTTTCCAAAAATGTGTTGGACCCCAATTCTCTCAACTCATTCCCAAAGTTACTTAGTTTTCATTGCCCAAGGATTGCTAATATATTAGTATTAACAATATCCTTTTTACTACCTTTAACTTACATGCTCTCTTTTGTGAATATATTTGCATTTATTTATACACACATGTATTTGCAAACTTATTTAATTAACTCCAGGTCCCCACAAAATAAATTTTAAAAATCCTAATGACCTCAGAAAGAATCATTTTCTTTGACTCCTCTATTTTACCTTCAGTCCTTTTAGTCTCAGAACAGCAGATCAGCCTCTTACAAGTGCACAGATAGCCTTTACGGGTTTTGCACCTTCTTGCACATCACCATGCTCAAGTTTGGCCATACTGGTTCAGCTGATTTTTGTGCTGTTGCAGATGTGTCATGGAGGCACATGAAAACAGCTTCAAACAAATAACAAACTCAGGGGTGGGCACTCAGTCTTGGGAAGTCTCCTTGGATGCCATCCCAGTCCTCAAAGGAGGTTTCACATGACTGAGAGACTGCTTCAAGAATATAACACATGATTTTTATCAGGGGCCCCATTTCTAACCTGGTGGGTAAGGTCATACAAGATCATTCATGATCATACATCATCATGGTCATACATGATCCTAGTCCAGTAATTTTTCTGCCTCTCATTGACTGGGAGCCCTTTCTGTAGTCCAAGGGTTCCTGCCCTTCTCATTCCCACAGCTGGGGGTGAGGTGTGGTGGGGTCATGGTTGCACCTGTAACAGGTGTGCTGTGGTGCTGTGCAGCACAAAAGAAAGGGTGCAGAAAACTGGTGGTGGTCAGCTATCTTCCAGGGGAGTGGGTACTCCTGCCATAATACATTATGTGTTATATATTCATTCTTCATTGGGTTTATTCACAGAAATTATATTTTAATTTTTTTACTTCACATTTTTCCTGTTCTGTAGATACATGTAAAAGAAGCTTTTGTATCATTTTAGGCTACAGAAACCATTGCTAAAAATATTCTAGAATGATTTAGGAAGCTACACTTAGAGATTATGTTATAAAACTGCTCAAACTGCTCCATATTTAGAAGAATTCAGGGCTGTCAGTACATTTTACTACCATATAAAATATGTTATCCTATCTTATGCTTTATCAGCAGGTTGGTCTTGCCAATTATCCTATTACCAATAATTTCAGATGCATTACTGAGCTATTTGACTTCCTATCATTTAAATCTCTTACCTAAAATTATTAAAACCAAAAAGGAATCAAAGTACATGAAGTAGTAACGGTCAGTTCAGACTAGTATGTGGAAATCTTGGCATATTTTAAGGATGGACTTAGGAAATACCCCATACAAATTTGGCAATACAGAATGACTCCCATAGTCCATGATTCATAACTCACAGGATGCGCACGAAGCATATGGCGTACTGAGTTATGTCCTCTATTAACTCTCACCTATTTACTGGTGCAAGTTGGAAGCTTATCTTTGTGACAATTCTAGTCCTGATACTAATCTGTATCTTCAGCTTCCCAAGCTTAGAAGATTTCCCTGCTTTCTTTTATAAGGAAATCAGAACATCATCGTTAATAAATTAATCACATACTAATTGTGATTATAACCATACATCAAATAATCTGCTCATTTTTATTGGTCATTACGTTTATTTGTAATCAAAGCAGTTTCTTGGAGACACATACTTCAGGTTGTGTGTAAAATAAGAAAAAAAAATTTTGTTGTTGTTCCCTACTTGTGACAATAAAACTTTTTTTTTTTGGGTAAGCAAATTCCTTTTCAAAATAGTCACTGTATTACTCATTGATTTATTTATTTTGAAATGTACAAACAATGGAATAAACGGAGAGCAGAGGGATGTTTTCTGTTAAGTAATGAATTATTCAAGCAGTTAATGACAGAAACAATGACTTCATTGAAGCTAGAGCTCTCTAAGGCAACACTGAAAAAAAACTGTACTGAGACAGAGCCGTCCTTTAAGTTAAGAATCAGAGCAGGTGCAGACTCTATTGTCTGAAGGTTGTCACTGCCAGCTGGATGGACTGTGTCTCAGCTTTGACCGGCATGAGTAGGCAAAACTATTCATTGGCACCCTAGAAAAGGGCAATGGTGAAATTAGTTAATTTGCATATCACAAAGCCTGAGAGCTGGATTTGGTTCTACTGTTACAACCATGGGCAAAGCAATGACAGAGCTGGAATGTGGAATAGTTTCGAAAATGATCATGTAAAAGACTTGCAAAAATAGAATCCACACAGTCTTTAAGATACTATTCATGGTATTTATGTGAAGCTAGATCCAGTATGATGCTGATGTTAGAGGCGTAGCTGATACACATAGATACTTTATTCTTTCCTACTAGTTATTTTAAGTAGGAAAAGAGTGTGCCCATAAATCCCTTTAATACTTTTTGCAAAATACTTTTCTTCACCAAGAAAAATACTGCGTAATAGGCAACAGACAATTGATTAAGGCACTTCTCTGACAGACATGTAACTTTCTCTCATGTTGACAGTTGCTCTAAACTGAACTTTCTTGTGTGTGTTTTAATAGCCATCCTGTTGCCTAAACTAACTTGCCCATTTTTTAAAAATATACATTTGTCTCTTACCTTCAACTGAGTGTGTGAACAGAGTCTCCTCCTTCAACAGAGATTCACTTAAAATTCTGCATATTGTATCTCAAGATCAGCAGTATTTAAAATACAACCTTTTATAGACATCCCATTACTTATTGTAGTCCAGTCCAGTTGTGAATCCTTGCCCGGACTGATTAAGTGAGAGTCTTTACATCACCTACCTGGGGAATTTAAGTTAGTGTAAATCAGACACATAATAAAGAGGGATAACTCTTTCACATAGAATGAATCAATGATTAGATGTTCCAAAGTTATCTTGTATTCTTTACAATGTTTCAAAGAAGCCTGTCTCTTGCAGTTGACAATGTATAAGTCTAACTTAGGGACTTAATTATGTGATTACTGCTTTAGCATTTTCCATTCAGTACAGGAAAATTGAGTATTTGGTTTAGATTCCATGTCTTGTTTCAGGAGCACAGAAGTTAAGCACTGTGGTGATAAATATCACAACTCACCTAACTCTGTATGGCGTTTGATGCTAAACATTGAGTCTCATCTTGATACTACTTTTGACTCTCAATGCTTTAACAATAAGCAGATTAAGCTACAGTATCCCAAGATATCCCAACCTCAGCCAGACAAACAGAAAGACCTGATAAATAGATTAAATAGATAAAAATATTATCTATTTTTAGAACATAGCTATACGTTCTTAAGACTTATACCCTGGAGTTATCCCAGATGTTTGCTTCAGTACATAAACTTCAGTTTATACAGAATTCAATGGCTAGGGTACCCTATAAATGCAACTTGTATAAACACTGAATTGGTACTAAACTGGAATACTGCTTCCTGTAAACTGCTGAACAGATTTAAAGATACTTGTCCTGTGCAGGCTGATATAATTGAAATGGTTGTGCCCTACACATTGAACTATTGATTGTAGTACCCATTATATTTGCTTATGGTGTCATGGCTAAGGCTTTTTAGTGTCCTCACAGTATGACTACAGTCATCTGCAAATACCGATAAAAATATCTTCTTGGAACCTAAAGTTTTTTTTTTTCCAAAATGCAGAAAAGTTGAAATTCTTTCACTAGATTTCATTATTATTAGTAGCTGCATTAAACATACTTTGTGTTACCCTTGTGGTTTAAAGCAGTCCTAAAGCTGTTAGAAAACTCTCTGGTGAGACAGGGCTGAATAGATTTTTTGCCTCACAGTTGTATAGAGATTACACTCTCCCCTACACTGTGGTGGTCCCAGCATTTCCTGGGAATTCCACAGAGCAATAAACACCTAGAAGAGATATATATCCAGCAAGTTCCTTGTTTTCCAACAATTGCTAAGTGTCATTACCAGTGGACCTAAAATCTTACTGAACAAGACTACACTTGGTGATTATCCTGTTATCTCCACACTACAAAATTTCTACCATTATTCTCTAGCTCAAGGTAGGATGAAGTGTCTGGATGACCTCTTGTACTGTGTGTGGCATGGATGAAATCCATTTATTTCCCAGCAGCCATTATGATGCCACACTTTGCATTTGTGACTAAACCAATGTCAATTATTCATTTTAGCTATTGCTGAATAGTGTTTCTCTAGTATGAAGTCCTTTCTCTTTTCCAGCCCTCTCCCCAGTGAGTATTTTAGAGGTTTGTAGGCAGCTGGCAGAGGACACAACCAGGAAAGCTGATCTGAGGTCACCAAGGAATATCCTATGCTATATAACATCATGCAGAAATAAAAAGCTGTGGAGGCCCTAGGGTTTTTTTATTGGAGGGGGGTGGGGGAAGGTAGCCCTTGCTCAAAGAGTGGCTGGGAGTTGTTAAATGCTTTGCTTTTGTTTTCATGTTTTGGGGTGTTTTGGTTTTGTTTTGGTTTTGTTTTGGTTTTGTTTTGGAGTTGTTTGTTTTTGTTGGTTTTTTTTT
>WEIU01009246.1:71152-87116 GCA_013389925.1 Aegithalos caudatus
TAGAATGATATTATAAAAGCAAAAGGCTGGTGTGCGACCTCTTAGCTACAAGATGAATAAGAAGAAAAGAGATTATAAAAAGAGATTATAAGATGATAAGAAGAAAAACAGCAACAGTCTTTCCTTTGACAACATTGTCATGCTTGAAGAACTCAATTTCCAAATGCAATGCCTGCTAGGAAGAAGCTTTCAAATCATTCTAAGTATAAAGAAAAGCTTAAAGATATAGTTGATACTTCATTAGGCTTTAATTGTACACACTTTATTACTATTAACAATGATTCCTCAAGATGAAAGAATCTGAGAGGCAGTGAGACTAAGCTTGTGAACGAGAGTTTCAGATGGGGCATAGAAGATCCATGGTGAATTTCTAAGTGCCATATACTCTCTCAGGTCTACCAAATTTCTGTGCCTCGGGAATATGAAGGGAAGAACAAGTATGTGGTTCCAGGTCCCAGGATAATATAATGATGTATGCAGTGATGTCTGTGAGATCTTTCTGTGTTGTATTTGATCTTGTAAGAGAATGAAGACATCAGTTTTATATTTATGGAATAAAACTGAAGGGATATTTTTTCGATGATGATGAGGCAAAGGTTCCTTTTCAGGAGGTATCAAGTAACAAGTATCCTGATCATATAAGATTAATTCATGCTTTACTTCCCCCTTATTTCCTTCCTCCGTATTACTTTCAAAATATGAAATTATCCTTCAGTCTTTTAAAATTTAAAAACAAAACCATCTTTGTGGAAATTATAGGAGCCTGTCCTTGCACTGTAGTTCAGAAAATCTTGACAAATTAGATAAATTCTGGTTAGAAATATCATTCTCATGGTACATGAAATAGAACTTTGGAATATTTTGTAATGGATTTGACAGAATCACCTTTCTTGGAGGACTGGAAAGGCAGGTTAGATATCTTTATTTCAGGAATGATTGAAGTGTTTTCAATTTTATCTTTGACTTGGGCCAGATTATTTTTCAAGGTTATCTGATAGGTCTGGAGTTTTAAAAAATTTTTTGTTTGATATCTACTGCAAAGGGCAAAAAAATTAATTGAAGTGTATGGAAATAGAGAAGCACTAGCAGAGGAATTGCTTTTATACTGTTTTTGTCACTGTATTTCCAGATACAATTGTATTGCATTGTAGATAAATGTTCAATTACCATTGACCAGAAGGGAAAAATTCTGCAAACTTTTTACAATAACCTACAATATCATGAAAGAAAACTATATAGCAGAGACAGTGGTAAGAAAAGACAGTTGTGTAATATTTTCTAACTGTATGAATAAGCTTAAAGAATTTCAAAATAGAGGAAAAAATAGCCCAGTTATGCCTGTAGTTACTATACATCCTTACCAAACCTCATTAAAAAAAAAAAAAAAAAAAGACCTGCAAAGTGTCAGTCTAACCATGGAGTGGAGAAAGGAAAAAAAAAAGCTACTTTGCAGGCTTTGTAATCTCTTTAAGGGTCATAAAGATATGAAATTCAGTAAGTCACATATACCCAGTAGTGATGTACTGAAGACCTCAAATGCGAAAGTATTCAGAATGAAAACTCAGGTCTGTGCCTTTAAAAGGAGTTAAAAAGATTTTAAGTGGGCTTACTTTCTAGTATTAACATACGATGTTCAATTGTGAGCTGTAGAGTCCTCAAAGTATAAGTAAAATTATCCCTTGAATTTAAGCATTTCTATATGCAAGCATATGTGTTAAATATCTGGACAGGACTTCACTCATAACTTAGTATTATCTTACTGTAACAAAATTAATGATTTATAAATTCTTATCAAATGTGCAAAAAATCAAAATCCTATTAAGACTTTGATAATAGCAGTATCAATGAAATCTAATTAAATTTTTTTTAGTAAAAATATTTTTTGGAGTATGATGATGTATCAAAATGGCAAGATAAACTGAATATGGAAATGTTTGGGGGTTTTTTTTGAAAATAAGTATTAAGCACTCTGGATTTAGGTTGACTTTTTTTTGTTTTAGGAATACCTAAAAATAACTATAGCTAAAGTAGTTGTTGGTAAGTTAACCATTTCTTTTAGACACTGGAAAATATGTCTATGTATTGTCATTTTTTTATACTTATATATTAAATTGGTACACTTCTGAGGTTGCCTAGAGTATTTTTAATTATTATTTTTGAGAAAATTAAATATATTGAAATATTACGAAGTTTAATTTACATATGTTTTCTATTCCTTTCCTTTCTTTTCCTTTTTTTCCACTATAGCACCATTCTGTGCTGAGAAATTGCACAGGGAGATTTTTCCAGTTTCCATAATTTATTTGGAATTGGTCAATATTCATCACAAATCATTTTTCTGTGCTCTTTGTTAAGGGTGTTGATGACCACAGCTGGTTCAGAGTGAATGACTCTGCATCCTTATTTTTCACGGAATGTGTCAGCAAAAAGGAAACAACTTCCAAAAGAAGCAAAAGCTTTTGTTTTTGTGTATTCAAGGTGATATCTTTCTTCACACCCTACCAAAGATATTCACAGACTGATATAAACCAGTGTAAACAAGGCACTGTGGATGTCTTGCCTTGCAAGAGATCTTTGACCTCAAGAAACATCTGTTACAGGGAGTTATTGTGCTTAAACTGTAGCCAGCATCTAAGTACCATGCAGCTACTTGCTTACTGCCTCCTCCCTCACTACCTTACAGTGAAACAGGAAAGAGAATATGAAAATAAATTTACATTTTTAATCAAAAGTGAAATGAAAAATGACTTTTCTTCATTCACTATTCTTTTTAATTTATTCTTTAGCAGTTTAATAGTTTAAGCCTGCAGTCTAATCCATGTGTGCCATCACAACAGTTTGATTTTATCATACTTCATTTTGGCTTTGATAGGTGCAATGTTGACTCATTTATTCCTGTAGGAGCAGCTTTGGAAGACTGCAAGTGATGTATGAATTCATGAGAAGGGTGTCATGATTGTCCCTGTTGGCCCAAGAGTGGAATTTAGATCTGTTCCAGGTATTCCCAAAAGATCTATGAAATTCTCGTTTACCAAAAGCTTCAGAAACAGTATAAAGAAAAAAATACTATGTATTATTTTGTCTGGAATATGGAAGTTTCCCTGATTTCTCTGAGTGGTGGCAGTGGAACTATAGTGCTACAGCAGAAAAACAAATCTCTTTTTAAACACTCTTTTTATATAAGGTCATGTGAACATCATCTCATGAACTGCTTTTTTTTTTTTTTTTTAATTGATTCGGTTTGGGGATTCCTGGGGTTTTTGTTTGCCTTTCTTTAGGTCATATTTTGAAATAGATTGAATAGACAGATTGTTCTCTTACTTTGTCTCCTGTGACATCAGGCTGGGTTGGATGGGCTCTCAGCAATCTAGTGAAAGGTGTCCCTGCCCATGGCAGGGGGGTTGAAACTAAATGAAATTTATGATCCTTTCCCACCAAATCCATTCTATTACTAATATTAATCTCTAGGATCAGATAGCATGAGACCAAATAGAGAAGCTTTTAGATCTGGATGGAGTTACAATGCTTCTTACACTACTGTTGTTGATTTTATAAAAGCTGTGAAGACTATACAGATTTTTTTTTTTTTTTAATGTACAATAAGATAAAATTAATTGCAATCTGTTTCCTCATTTTTGGACTTATGTCAGCAGCAGTGTTGTAAATAAAAAATAGTCTTGAAATCAAAGCATTTGAGTATGTGCTAGACTTCAGACTCCTAGCTAAAATAATGCTTAAATCATCATGTAACTAAGTATGTGCTAAAGGTAGTTCCCTGTGCAATGATAAGATGCAAACACAGTGATAACTATTGAGAGGGAAATACATACAAGCACAGCAGGTTTGGGATTGGTTGGGTATTTTTTCCATTAAAAATGACATTTAAAAGTCCTCAATTTCAAATTGTGCACTCATATTGATATATTTAGTGAAAATATATCAAAACTACACTTGGATTTGCATAGTTGTGGCAGAAATTCACAGAACTGTATAGACAAATTATGTTCCAAAATATCTACTTTTTAATGTCTTTTAGCACAGGAGTCTGACTTCAGATAGGTAATGATCTGTAAGGAAAATAGGCAGTTTTAACATATTTGATAAAAATTTTTATTCATCTGAAAGTCCTATTTTAGGTGTTTTGTGCCTGAAACTGGATACAACCTATTTTCTATTTGTATCTTCTTTATAAGAATAATTAGCATAACAAGGGAAGAAACTATTCAGTCATCAAGCTGTTCCTCATAAATGTTTTCATTTCATAGGGATAACAACTCCCTTTGGAAATGAATTCTTCAATAATACTTCAATTAAGTTGAAGACTGCAGCTAGGAAAAGTTCCATTTTTACACAAGAAGACTGAATTGCAATTTAGACGTTTTCATTATTGATTATACTCTGTTATCATAGGAGTTTGTTCTGTGAAGCTTGAAAGTGTACCAGCATTATTTTTTTTTCCATTTGTTTCCATGACTGATACAATATCATTGTGGTTCAAAAAGCTGTGCTCCACCTTCCTTTACTACATCTTTAAAAAAATGCTTAAATATTTGGAATGTATTTGGTATTATATACTTTCTTATCTGCCAAAACTTTGTGCACTAGTGAAAATTTATTTTAATGACAACTCAGAACTGATTGAGTTTGATTTTTAATACTTGGGTAGGAAAAAAAAGCAGAAGAATATTTTCCTGCTTTTCAGTCAATTAACCTATCAATGAAAAAATGCAGAATATCCTTAACACCCACTAAAGGAACTATGAGATAAGACTGCCTAATCCCATAAGAAAAAATAACAATCATCAACTAGATTGTCTGTTCTCACTCCTTTCTTTAGATTTCTTTCCAATTGTTCTTGAGGTTTTTTGTGTTTGTTTGTTTTTTTGTTTTGTTTTGTTTTGTTTTGTTTTGTTTTGTTTTGTTTTGTTTTGTAAGTGGGAAGACCATGGATTCCTCTAACCTTCCTTGGCATTTGATAAACTAAAATCATTGGGAACATTGTAATTTGTTTTCCTTTACTACTTCAAATAATTTCTTATTTATATTGCAAATGTACACGCTGCTAAGATGATGATAGTGTACTGTGTAAGGAAAGAATACAGTTTCAGAGGAATGCTCATATGGGAAAAAATAAATGAAAGAGGGGATACTGGTTTTGCATGGGAAGGTTTTGGTAGTGGGAAGGACTACAGGGGTCACTTCTCACAGAAACTGCCAGAAGCTTCCCCCATGTCCAGCACAGTCAACGCCAGCCAGCTCCAGGGCGGATCTGTAAGAGGCAAAGACAAGACAATCAGAAATGGTGGTAATGCCTCTGTGAGAAGGGAGAAATAAATATTATGCAGATTGTGTAATTGTTCTTAGAGAAGAGGGGGGTGAGAGGAGCAGCCCTGCATATAGCAAGGTCAGTGCAGAAGGAGGGGGAGGAGATGCTCTAGGTGCTGGAGCTGAGATTCCCCTGCAGCCCATGGTGCAGGCCATAGTGAGGCAGATGTGCCCCTGCAGCCCATGGAGGCCCATGGGGATGCAGAGATCCACCTGCAGCCCATGAAAAAGACCCACGCTGCAGCATATGGATGCCTGAGAGGAGGCTTTGAACCCATGCGGAACCCATGCTGGAGCAGGCTCCTGTCAGGGACCTGCAGAGCTATGGAGAGAGTAGCCCACACTGGAGAAGATTTCCTGGTAAGACTTGTGACTGTCTTGAAGAACCACACTTGAGAAGTCTTTCCTTGAAGACATCAACTCACGGAAGAATAACGCATATTGCAGCAGTCTGTGGAGAACTGTTGCCTGTGGGATGGACTCAAACTGGAGAAGTTCATGGAGAACTGCATCCTGTGGGAGGGACCCAGCATTGGAGCCAGGGAAGATCTCCTGTCCATAAGCAGCAGCAGGAACAATGTGTGATGAACTGACTGTAACTTACATTCTCTGTCTCCCTATTTCACTGTGAGGAAAGGAGATAGAGCTGAGAAGGAGGAAGAGGTGGGGGGATGGCATTTTTAAGATTTTACTTCTCATTATCCTGCTCTGGTTTTGTTAGTAATATATTCAATTAATGTGTCTAATTCAAGTCTCTTTTGCCTGTGACGGTATTTGGTGAGGGATCTCTCCTGGTCATTGTTTCAACCAATTAACCCTTTGTTACATTTTCTCTCCCTGTCCAGTTGAGGAGGGCAGTGAGAGAAAGGATTTGGTGGGTGCCTGGCATCCAGCCAGGGTCAACCTACCCCAGTTTTTTGGTGCCAAAACCTGGGAAATCATGAGGATTTTGAGATAAGGATAGTTATCATGGGAGCTAGTGGGGAAGACAAGTACTGAACAATGTTAGAGCAGAATGATTATGGGGAATTTTTGTTGTATTTGTGGTGAAGAAACAACAGGTAAATTTGTTTAAATTATAGACTTCCATTTGGTATTGTGACAATGTTATTTGTTCTTTGTGGAGGGAATTTTTCTGTTGTTTTGGTTGGTGGATTTTGTTGATGTGAGTGAAGTTTATGTGATGAATGTGGATTTTAATTATAATTGTGAAATGTGTGATTTACAGATGGGAGGGGTGGAAGTCCTTTCTCCTACTCCTCACTTCCCAGCAGTGCAGGGCTGTTATGGGAAAATAAACTTCATCTCAGCCAGACCCAATGTAAAGGATATTTTCTGATGGACAAGAAGTATCACACTTTTAAAGCCTAGCACAACTGGATTAAAGTGAATACATTTCAAAGATACCATTCTTCCTGACAGGAAGAAAAAGAGTGAGCAATAACAGTTCCTCTTGAAAAAGCAACTATGAAAAAACCTAACCATTAACTATTTTACCATGTATTTACAGATCAATTAATAGTTAAATTGACCAAAACATACTTAATGAGAAAAATAACCTCAATCAGCATAAATGAACATGAAATCAGACATCAAATGATATTAAAAACAATAATGACTCCACATAATAGAAGGTTCTCTAGAGCTATTTTAAGTCAGTAGATAATATACCCTTTGGATGCTTTGTGGGAACTATTTCCCTCATTTTATTTTTAAAACTGCACTAATTATCTGAGAAAATCTAATGTACCAAAGCCTGACTTAATAAACACAATTATTATCTTTCCTCATTTTACATCATTTCAGGAGTCTTGAGAATAACAAACACATCAGAAAATCAATTTGCTCTCCTATAGTCTGTCTCAAAACATATTAAAACATGTATAGATACTGTTCCATTACATCAGAGGAAAATATTACCTTTGTGATATTCTTGTCCCTGAAAATATAGTATTACAAACCAAACACAAATAGAAACAAATCCTCCTGATTCAAAAGACTGAAATCCAGACTCTGAAAAATGAAACATTTGGTTTAGTAGCCTTATTTTAAGAGTAGATCAAGCTATTAAAAAATCAGTTAATCTGAAGCTTTTCCAATACTAGATACTGAAAAACCTATGGAGAAATCCTGAAATGCCTGAACACATTCCCGCATTCCTCCCACTCAAGTCAACATTGGTCTTCATACATAGTCTACTTTCTAAAAAATGCCTTTGATACTGCAAAATGCATCTTCAAAAAATTGCCATGAACCATACTGATAATTACAGATCTATATATAAAACTAGAGAAAAAAATATATGTATTATCCCCTAAGAATCCACCTAAATTATTGATATTATACAACTAATGCCTAGGGAAAAAATGAACTATTATTAATATCTTTCCTTTTTGCAAAGATACTAAAAGTATTACTTACTTGATCCAGAATGCAACATCCAATCACTAAGCATTGAAAGTATACAAATAAAACAGACTATTTTTAACATTAATTATTTAACAAGGGGATTTATATCCTTTCACAATACTTTTATTTTTTTAATCAAGTTTATCTATTTTCAGCTTACTTATACTCTAATATAGGCAAAAATGAGAGACATTCATACAGAAAGAATTGTACCATATAGAAAGGATTACACAAGAAATATTTTTGTCTAAAACCAATTGAAATATCTGAAATTTAGGAAGATCAATCAAGACTTTTTTTCTTTTCATATTGATTTAAGAAATTATGTATTTACCATATAAAGTTAAAAAAATGAAAGTTGACATTTTGAAATTTATTTTGGTTTTACATAGATATCATAATGAAACTAGATAAAAAGGAGGTGAAAAGAAAAAAAGCTAAAAATCTAGTGAAGATTTCTTAAACCATTCCTCTGCATCACCAAAATAATAAAAATCAAAATACAATTTAAAAAATGTGAAAATTTACATTTGTGATATTAATTCTGCTGAGTTTCTTTTTGTGGTTTTTTGTTTTTTGGTTTTTTTTTATTTTTTTTTAAAAAAATTTTAATAATACTATTAATTGTGAAAACTACAATTAGGAATTTGATGTTTTTGTAGAGTGCAGCTCATTTTTACTCAAATACCCAGGCTTTAGTTTTGAAGATCTCTTATTACTGGTCAAAATTACTTTTACTAATCATTTTAAGGAAGCTCGATGTATTGAAAAAAACAGGTCTTCTGACATGAATATAATGCAAACTCAGATTCTTATGTTGTACCTACTTTGTTTTGATTTTTCTATTTTAAGTACAGAGTTCAAGTCCACTCTTTTTTCTCTAGTCATTCACCTATTCTTCTTGTCATATTTCCCCTGGAACTTTATGTAGTCTTTTCCATCCAGCAGAAATTATTCCAGACACCCCATATTAAACTATACTCTTTCAAATAATTATCTCCTTTTTTCCCTGTAAGTTCTTGGCACAGTAGCTACGTCCTTTAATGTGCTGGACTTGTCTCTTCAATTGTGACTACGGACCCTTTCAGTGTCAGTAGCGTCTGGTTTACTGTTAGTCACAAACCACACCTCCCACTGGTGGTCTCTCTAAAAGTTACTTCCAGTTCTTGTTCTGTTTGCAATGGCAATATTGCAGCCATAGTGCTCCTAGATTAGACACTTCCATTGTCTTAGTGACAGTTCATATTGGAAGAACTTTCCAAAAGCATTTCTCTTGAATTATGAAATTGAAATCATGAGGTATTAAAGCATTCTGGCAGATCCACTATTCTGTACAGTTTTCTCCTTTCTCTAAACACATCAAAGGGATATATGCCATACCATGTCATGCCTGCTCAGCACTAAAAGCTAAGAGAAAGAAGGAGGACTGGGAGGAACATTTGTTATTATAACATTTATCTTCTGAAGCAATTACAATGTGTATTGAAATCCTACTTCCCAGAAAATGGCTGGACATTGCCTGTTGATGAGATGTAGAGATGAATATTTTGTTTTCCTTTTCACACAGCCTTTGCTTTTGCTTTATTGAAGTACCTTAATTTTGACCTCTGTGTTATTTTCCATCTTATTTTTTCCTCTCTCTGTCCTCTTGAGGAAGAGAGGAAACAGCAGCTTGATGGGCACCTGACTGGCAGCCACAGTCAGTCCACCACACTATCCCACTTGGCTTTCCCTGTTGACCAACCATTCCCAGAACCATTTGCCACAAATATTGCCACAAAATTTCTAAAGTTTGTTGGGCTTTGGTTCTTGATACTGGTTTCAAATGTAGTAACTCAAGCCTATGGTAGAAGTTAGTTAAAAAAATAAAGTGGTAAGCATGCATGCATTTTCTTCTTTTAAATACCAGCATGGTAAAAGTAAGCTTTTTGACATTATGTGAGCTCCTTGATTATTAGTGTCTGAATCAATTCTTGTTTTCTCTTCAGCACCAGTAGAGTATTAATTACACTTGTCAATTGGTGTGGGAATCCAGGATACATCATCCTCATGAACCCTTGTCTCTGTGGATGGAAGGTCATGTCAAGGCATGCTGTAAGACAATGCAGAATTTCCATCTGTGAGCCAACGGTATTCCACCAGAGCTCAAAGCGTCTTACTGGATACAAGAATTTTGTTTGTTTGCTTGTTCATTATAGCTGAAAAATCCTAAAACTGTTGCCCTGTTCTTTTCTGTTCTTTTAGCCTTCTGATTGTTTACATACTTAGGAGTCAGATTCTCACACATTTTCTATAAACAATGCTATTGTTTACATTCCTCCAGTTAGGAGGGACAATTGATAGACACCTTTTCAGACCAGTGGAATTGAAGAGGTTGAACCTCTATGTTCCAATGTGGTCCATTTCTGTGAAATGTATATAAGGTAAAATCAAAAAAGTAAACAAGTAAACTCCTCTTTTCCTCCTCTCACTCTGGCTCTGTCATCTCTGTTGCGTCTCATCGTGGCATTCCTGCATCATAAAACCTCTCTCAAAGGTATGTGGAGATTAAGTTTTGTGAAAAATCTGTGTTCATTCAGAAGAGTGTAAGATTCATGGCAGAGATGATTCATCTGGGATACTGTTCAAGAGAACACACATGGTAAAGTTATTCACACAAATATTATTTGGGTTAAAAATATCAGCTTATCTGAGGGAATACATCTTCTGAATGAAAGGTAGACTTAGATTAGTGGTGGATTGAGCCTGGATAGATAGAGCCCACCAAAGCCACTCTCTTAATTACCTCTGTAAGCGGAGAACCATTACATCTGCACTGTAATTCTTTTTTCCTTCTTAAATAAGTTTATCTCATTGTCTCATCCTGGGCCAGTGATGGGTCTGTCCTGGAGCCGGTCGGCATTGGTTTTGTGGGACATAAGGGACGCTTCTGGCAGCTTCTCGCAGATGCTCACCCCTATAGCTCTCCCCACTGCCAAAACCTGTCCATGCAAACCCAATGCCATAAGATAACATAAAGCTATCTCAGCTGTTAAATTAGTTGTTTCCTGAACCATATTTTTTAGGTTATAGTCTGAATTACCTTTCATGTATCATTTTATGTCACCTTAGTGAGGGGAGTCTTATACCCAAATATAACTTATCACCATTTACAAGATTTTCATCTATATATCCATGAATATATATATATATATATAGCTATATTGATATATACATTAAAAATGTTCATTTTGCCCAGTGAAAAAGCCCCAGCAGATATCTTCAGATCTTCATTGCAATTCCTTAGAACCCCAATTAAAAATCTGTTTTCTCATGCTATCTTCAAAGCATCTGACAATCGTTAAACTTACAGAGTTTTAAAACCACTGCCTAGTATCATCTCTGGGCTTTATTTTACCACTCATAGCCTGCAACCATCTGTCTCAGACCATCTGTTGTCTCGTCTTCTACTTAGTTTGAAAATTCTTTGGATGGGGATTGCCTTCTTGGCTCACATTTGGCAAAAAGTTCCTGGCCTCTAATAGACTTTTAAGAGTATTTTGGTAATGCATATAAGATTAAGAATCATAGCTGTCAGTCAAGAAAGTATATTGCAATAGAGTTCAACCAAATATAAGGAAAGAAAACATTTACAACTCTGAAAGATTTCATTCTTGTGGCAACTTTTAATGTCTTACATTCAACACATTTCCGTAACAGTAATTTTCAAATGTCTGTGTATAAGCAGTAAGCATTATTACAACTGACTGAGCTGAAGTTGTAATTTAGATAAAAACTTTAATCTATTCATTTTCGGAGATTTTATGGGCTCATTTTCATCTTTAAGTTTAGAGCTTCTGGTTTTTCTGGAAGATCTCTTTGTGTGAGTATTGATAATGTAGTTTGTGCAAATATGCTACATTTTCAGACTGAGCTATTACCAGGAAAATAATCTGCACTGAATTTTGGTTTATGCTCATCATACTCAATTTATACTGGTTGTTTAAGGATTCCTTTATATGGGTCAAAAACCTATTAGTTGTTAAGAAAATACAGTAGTGCACCCATACACAAAGTCTGGTTGGATGTGTCTCCATTACCATTTCCTCCAGATACCAATTGTCATATTTAATTTAATTCCAAGACTACTATGAAAAATCACCTAATTATAGAATTCTTGGCATGGCATTTATGTTGTCAGTCAACTTGACTGATTCTTGTTGCTGAGTTATCAGTCTAAAAATGTATTAAATTTATTTTCAAAATGTATTTTCATTAACTATTTTCCTGCTATGTAATTGCAATATAAAATGAACCTTTCAAATAACTTCTTAAAAACTGCCAAATTTTTTTGATTACAGATTTTTGAACTTCACTCTCATTGAGAACTTCTCCATTTCAAGACACTGAACCTAAGGAAATTGATGCAGATTTAGTCTTGGGTTTGGCCCCACAATCAGTAATGCTAAATAAAAATTATAAGAAAATATATGTATATCTTATCTTACTGACATACATTGAAATGTTCTTGTTTATTTGAAATAAAACTTTCTTTGATAAGTTACCCTTGACCATATAATACTACTATTTTAGAAGAGTTTTACAGAGATCTGCATATGAAAACAGCAGCACTCAAGATCTAAAATAGTTGATGAATTATACTACAATGATCTTTGCTGTTATCATACAATTCCAAAAATGTTTATGTACGTTTTATTTTTTGTTCTTGCCAGAAATATTCATATATAAAACCAGGAAAAAAAAACAAAACCAAAACCTATAGACCATTAGTACTGGAAAGAAGAAAAAAAGAAAGAGGTATTACGTATCTGATACATACTTGTATAAATATATATTTTCAGTGATTAATGTGTTCAAGTAATACCTCCAAGCCAAAATTTTTAGTGGTTAAGTTAAAAAAAAAAAAGTAGGCCAGGCTATTATCTCTGAAAATTTCCATCCCCTCCAAGAATTGTGCTAATTCTGCAACCTGTGTCGATGATAAAATTCTTACTTTGTCATGGGCTAAATATTTGACTCATGTGACTGTGTTGATTTTGTGTTTACCTCACCTCTAATTCTCTGTGGTAATGGAGGGAAGGTCAAAGACCAAAGGAATAATTTTTTTGACAATATGATGAATTTTAACCATAGTTGAGTGCAAAAGTATACAAACATGAATCAATGCTACTGTATTGGCTTTGTAATCTTTTCATTCAAAGTAGCACATCTTCTTTTTTCTTTGTCTTTTCCTTGGTTTGATAAATGCCACATCATAACACTTTAGTAAACTGTAAAAAATATTTACAGACTTCTGAATGGCAATGATATTACCACAATTATCATATAAGTGATGCACAGCATTAAAAAGCTATTCTTATTCAAGATTTTTTATTTATTATTTAAGTAGTGCAGTTGAAAATCAACATCAAGTAACTACATACCAGAGCCAAGGGAAACAGAGAATCCACTTCATTGTGTAGGACAGTTAATTTATTATCTTTACTCTGTAACCCTGCTTGTCATATAAAACTGTGAGGGCAAAGCTATAGCTTAGTAACATAAGACTTATTAAAAATGAAATACATTTCAACCCCACTTCTGAAGTGGTAATATACAAATTAATTAGGATACTGCCAAATAAATTATGCTTCTTATGCAGTATAATTGTTCAACAAGTTTAAGTAGACTGAGTTTTAGGTGCCTAGCTGAAGTAAACATGGAGTTTATTTGCATAGAAACAGTCCAACTAACGTAAGAAAGGCCATGCAAAGAAGCCCCTGTTTCTTTTCTAAATTGATATTTTTAAAGATAATTTCTTTTGTCATTTAAATATATATTATGGAATAAGAACCTTCTTAAATACCATCTCACATTTATTCTTCTACTTATATATTCCCAAAATATTTAGAGGTATAGACAAGCATATATACAGATTTTTTTTTTCCTTTAGATAATAAAACATTGTCACTTTTAATTGAGAGATATATGTAAGTCTTCAACCTGTCATCTAAATACCCTTCTGTTAAATTATTTTTAATTCCTTTTTGGTGATTAACTACATTATTTAATTTTATCTATGATTTAGGAGTATATATCCTTTTTCCTAATGGATGAGGACTAAAACAAAGAAAAAAATTAAAAATCTTTGTAGGATCACTGACATGTTCTGGAAAATAAGAGTGGTTACACTGCAAAATCTAACTGGAAATGTTCTTTCGTTTTAAACAAAGTTCCTAAGAGTTCATTCCTTATCAAACCGTGTTACTGAATGACATATAAAGAACAGAAGCCTTTTGCATAAAAACATACATAAGGGTGATGGAAGGCGGAGTTAAAAGACCTGGTAGCTTAAACTGTTTGTCTCCACAGCCATATCTTAGATACAGAGCACTCCTTTGACTCAGAAATACGACTGGGAAATTATTAAAATAAAAGTTTCTGAGAAGCTTGAATACTCTCTTCTTCTCCATTTCAGAAGAACCAGGGGACACAGAGGCATGATAGTTACTTGTTTTGAACTTGCCACTTTTATGAGAGTGCAAAGACACTTAAAATTTGATTTTCACATTAAAGGTAAATATTTTCTCTCTTAGTTTATCTAATACATGCTTAATTTATGGTATTTTTGGAATGAAGAGGCTGTAAACTTCTGGATAGTATTTAGCTGGTCTCTCTTTTATCTCAAAAAATAAAAAGTTTAGAGTTTTATTTGGGTATTCATTCCTTCCCAGATCATATGAGCTGGTACCTTGTTGTAAGTCACTGCAAATAAGAAACATCCTGGAACAGATTTCACAAATACAGTCTACCTCTTTGGTGTTAATGAGTGACTGCAGAACCCTGGAGGTTAACAGAGACACAATGCTTCACAAGACGTTCCTCGCGTTTCATCCACTGTGAATTCAGCTGTTTATCTTGGTACAATAGCAGGGCCCCATGCATTCAGATGGCTGGAAAATTTAAGGAGTAACGTTAGAATCTGAGACACACCAGTGTGTTTATGACGTATTTATATTTCAGGTTTTCCATGAAATTGTGAAATTAGCCCTGATCCACCTATGAAAGAATAATGTGACTTTTAAATAAGAAGGAACTAATTATTTCTTCTGGGCATAGTTTCTATACAATTTTTCATTGACTTCCTTGCTGTTAAGAGCCCAATTGTAGATCAAAGAACATTCTTTTTGGGAAATCAGACATCTTCTTTTTTTCCAGTCATATATAATTAACAGATAAATTTAATAACTTTATTTCTAAGTCTCCCAGCATCCCTAGTTAACAACATGGTTTCAAAACTAAATGTTGTAATTGGTAGATCTTAATTTTTCCAGATCACTTGATTTTCCTTTAAGCAGCAATCATATGATGAGAATATCTTTTCACATCAAACCTTTTTTCTCCAGTCTAAAAATCACAAAATAATTTAAGTACTAATCTCTGTTTTTTCTGTTTGGGTCAACTGCTAATTTATTCTACTAGCTACAGCACTTCTATTTAATGTCAAAGATTCTATGACTACTTAGAATGCAGGGTGAGCTAAGCTTCATTTGAAAAAGAAATGTAAGTATTTTCTCAAAGTACAAAACCTGAATTTGCAAGTAAAATATTAGATTACACAAAGAACTGAAATGCAAGTTCATACTAAAATATGAATACTACATGGTGGCTGCCCTAACATAAAGAAGACTTGCAAAAATGGAATGTTTAAAGTTATCAAATAAAGGTCTTAGATGATCTAGAAGTGCACTGAGGAAGACACTGAGAAGTTCTGAGTGGGCAACAAAGCAATGTAGACAGAAGATTTGGCCTTAAATTTATATAAAGAAAGTACAAACTACATTTATTATTAAAAAGGAGATCCAAAAAAAATTAGACCAGAGAAAGAGTTGTGTTGCAGGAGGGTGGGTTTGTGTTTTTTTGTTGTTGTTGTTGTTGTTGTTTTTTNCTGATGAAGAAATAGAAAATCTGTAACAATTTTAAAATACTGAAAAATTAATTGCCCTAATTTGGATATTAGGAAACTAATCTGTCTAGTGTCTTTGGAGGAGAAAATAATTTTCTATGAATTTTTTGTTTCTAGGTAGCAAACAATTTTTTAAGTTACAGTTCAAATGCAATAGATTTTCTGTTTTGATCTACTTACAATTAAAAATACATATCCCCCTGGATATTTTTAAAATTTTGAAGAGGAATCAGGTGTTCTAATATCGTGAAGTGTCTAGGAGACTTTTGCATGCAGGTAGAACAA
>WEIU01009248.1:1157-12916 GCA_013389925.1 Aegithalos caudatus
AGAATTGGCCAATTCTAACATCTGCTGTATAGATATGGGTTTATATAACAGCTCCCAATCTTTCCTGCTACAATCTCATCTGTAAACAAACAAGACATTTACTAGACAAAAAACAGGCACAAGCAGATTAAATTACTTTTCCAAAGCTATAAAAAAAGGTTACCAAAAAAGGTTTCTTTCTGGGACAGGCTTGGATCTCAGATCTCCCAATGCACCTTTTAATGTCACAAATGCATCCTTTTTTGTTGGATGTTTGGCTTCAGAAACCCTTAGTAATGAGCATGGTGAGGCTGAAGATTTCATCATGGAAAACTGTCGAATAATCAGTAAGCACTGGTATTCAAATGTGCTGCCATTTACATATCCTCTTAACTGGAGTTACGTTGTTTTATTTATTAACAGAATAAAAAAGGGTGTGACTAATTTGTTTTTTGCTCCTTTTCACAGATGATCACATAGTAAAGGTGAAAGAGACCCTATTTTTTAACAGATCAAAGCATTTGTTTTACTGTTTAGTGCTTTGGTACTGGCTCTCCCAAGGCCCCTGCTGCTATGAACGAATGCAAATTACATCAGGAAATCCAATGGGCTCAGTAAACATTGAATATTAATTCAAGATGCTTTTGGAAATGCATAAACAGCATCAGTCCCATAATCCAGAGCAGAAGCAAATAACAATGTTAAATTGATATGTCAGAATTTTATGGGCAGTGTTGTTTTGGCGATAAAAATCTGGGGTTTTTTTCTTGCCTTGTTGAGTGATCATGTTGCTCTGTCATAATACATGAATTCTAAGTTGTTGAACAATATCTTTTCTTCCCCCATATTTTACCCAGGGCTTGCTCATATTCCTAAGTGCTACTTTTCCTGTGTTGTCCAGTCCATTTGCTCCAGATATACCAATGAAATATATATTTTTGAGAGGTTTTGTGACCAGAGACTCAGATCAGGATGCAGGAAAACAACAGCAACTCTTCAGGTTTCTTTGCTTTTCTTGTGTGTGGATTTTGCATTACCTGTGGAACTTTCTCTATCTCCATCCATGGATTTTCTCACTTTTATCTTTCAGATTCCCCCCCATCTCACCAGTGTGACTTTCTATGTGGGTCTGAGTTGCCAGATGGAATTAAACCACAACAATCAGGCACTCTGGTCAAGTCATAGCTTTGATTTTGCTCACCTATGAATGTTTTCTTCTGCTTTGATCCTTTCTCAGTAACAAACAGTTGAGAAGAAATTGTTTCCATAGTTCAGCTAACACAAGAAGATCCAACCCCTTCTCCTGGAAAAAGATGATTCCAGATCAGGCCAGGCCTACAAACAATTTCATTTATGAAAGACAGAACAATCATCATTCAGCTAGAGAACTAACCAATCTGCAGCTCAAAAAGAGGAAAGAATGTGTCATTGACAGAAGTTTCTACATCATTACTAAAACACTTTGATTTTCAAAATATCTGTTCTGGTATCAACACTGTAGTGAGTCTGACACTACTTGGATATCTCATGTGACCCTAAAGGAGCTGTGCACACTTCAGCTGGAATTCTGAATGCCAAGCTGGACACTTCTGAGCAAAATGTCCAACACTGTCTTTCAAAGGCCCCCAACTTTCAAATTTGTTCTGCATTTTTTTTAGGAGACAGACGCAGGTTGTCTGAATATTGAAATGAGTAAGAAGAGTGCATTGGCATTCAGCTTTCTTTACTTTTCCCATGTATCATTACATACTTTAATATTCACCTTGGGAACTTTTCTTGTGCAAGACATAATATCATAAAACATGGATCTGAAATATTGAGATCCTGGTGTACTGGCAAATGCACAAACTGTTAATAAAATACTCTGTGTTAGAGGATGGGAAAGGAAATCACACTGTGTAATCAACGATTTCAGTAAATGTAAAAGATCTAGTGATACCCAGAGGCTCATCAGGTGGTAGCAGTAGATACTGAATGCTCATTCTCCAGAGTGTGCAGCTACTTTCCTTGTTATTCTGGAGATGAAAAAGGCAATTTAAATATTTTATACTCTCTGCCCTCGACTGTTGCCTAGAATTGCTCTAGCAGCCCACAGATGAACTCCTGCTATCTCACAGCTCACTGGAGACATTCCTACAAATGTCTTGTGAAACCACCAACAATTGCCCAATTGCCCAATGTGACAATCAGAGCTCCTCAAGCCACAGGTTCCACTTTGCAGGATGGAAAAGAAGCGTGATGCACTCTGACAGCAAAGGAACATCTTTTTCTTTCTCTATTAGCCTTCCTTTTGCAGAGGCTGGAAGACACATGATGCTTCCAGGGTCTATTGACAACAAAAGCAGTTTGATGCAGAGTTGTGCTCAGTTTTTCTAGAAATATAAGCTCAAACCCAGTATTAATGGTTGTCTCAGTTGTACACCTGGGTGTTTTCTGACAGAAGGTATTTTGAGGACACTTGTTTCCCCACTTGTTTTATAAATACATTTAATTTCATGTGTGTCATACTGTCAACAACAACTTTTGTGTCTGCAGATACTAAATATAACAGCATTGCCACCCAAAACTTTTAACTAGTAAGCCCAGTTTAGTCTATGCTTTATAATCAGATAAACATAACTTTTCAATAGATATTTGTGCAGTAATTTTCCCTTCATTCCTCTCAGGCAGAGCAATAATGAATGGTAAAACCAATTTGCAATAACAAAATATTTTGGTGAAATTCAGAAATGGATACCTCCTAAAAGTGATTCTGGGGTTTAAATACTAATACCATTTAATGAAAGATTCCTGCTTTAATTGAATAATTTTTCTCATGAAAGGGTTCATTCTGATATTTCTATCCTTCAAATGCAGATGTAATGGACATTTTTCTGATAAGCTCAAACTCTAAGTTAAGATGTTTCTCACACAGAACATTTAACTGTTGCTTTTTTTTTAAATATTTTTATTTTGGTTTTGACAAAAGAGAAATTTTTGTTTTGGTTAGGGATATTTTTTTCCCTGAGAAATTTGCAAGAGAAAGCAAATGTACTGTGCATTTTAATTCCTTTTCAAGGTAGTAATGTACTACAAAAATATCATATATACAAACAAAGACAGAGAGAGATGTATTAAGCTCCTGTGGCCACCTTGGGAGCCATCAGCTGATCTGATAATAAAACTGAAAATTTCTTGGCTTCTACAGACATGTTTTGAGAACAGAACTTCAGTATTTTCTTAGAATCCCGCAGTGAAATGTCTTCTGTTTTAATACAGAAGCTGATCTTAAGTTATCCAAGTAATGTGTATTTTCCCAGATGGACCTTTGACAGTATTTTAAACAGAATTCATTAATTTCTACAGATGTTTAGCATTCCCAAAGCCAAATTTTTTTTCTTAAAAGATGTATGTGAATTTATGTAAGCTTTCCACTCACAGCAACAGTCACTGGACCAAATCCAGAGTACTTTAATAAAAAAACTAAATGCCTAAATAAATTTTTAGACAGGCTGAAAAGGCTACAAATTTACTAATATATATGTTTGACCAATGGAAATCACAAAAGACTATTTTACATAGAATTTTTTTTTTCTGGCACTAAAATTGACACTTAAATACTATTAAGGCATACAAATAATAATTTGGAAATATTTAAAATACTCACGGATAATTTAAAAATCTATATCTGACATCAGATATTTCTTTTTCTGATTCAGACACCATGATCAAGACAAAAATCTAGTTTCGCTATCAAATAAAGCACTCTCACACTCCAGGGAGATTTGATATTTGACACAATCTATATGGAAAGAATAATAGAAAATAAAATGTTTGATTATTCTTAATAGATTTGAAGAACTATTTTCCATAATCCTATTGTACCTGAATCGCATATCTCTGTGTTTTTAACTGATGAAGCATTCTGGAACAAAAAAAGGTTCTGTTTCTAAAGTGTGTCTTGCTTAGCAAAGCAAAGATGGTAACTACATTTTGATATAGTGAGTAAATTCTCAAAGCTGGTGAACTGCTGACTTAGGATGCAGGAGGATGGGTGAACTCTGTTCTGTTTTAGCTCAAAGGAATGTACAGGTAAAGATATAACCTATAAATTGTTGTTCTCTGTTATTTGAAGATTCACATGATAAAAAATAAACAGGGTGACAAAAGCAGTGATAGAATAACTCTGCCCCTCTTGGGTAAAATATATTCTACATTCAAGTGTTTATACACTCTTACAGCTGAAGACATGGCATAGAATTAGTCGAGGGGGTTTTTGTTTGTTTGTTTGTTTGTTTGTTTTTTCTCTGATAGTAGGTCATACTACCAAATAGCAATAGATAGGATAATAGTAACCAGTTAGTTTCCAGTCCAATATGCAAAATACACTGATTTCATGTGGAAATCGAAATTGAAGCATTTTGTAGTAGTTAATGTGCATACTAGCAGTTATAAGTTACATCTAGTCTTGACTTTCAATGTTCTTGTTTTTAGCTGTCTATTCTTAATGCATAAGAAAAGTATCATTAAAAAAAAGAATTGCATTTTAAGATGTCCAATAAGCTTTAGGGTTCTTATGTAGTGGTGAGTGGTAGTATCCAAGCTCAAGGAGTCTTTTTTTTTTTTTTTTTTTTTTTTTTTTCCCCATCAGATGTGCTTAATGAGAAATGTGCACATGGAGAAGTGAAAAATAGGAAATGTGATGTTCAGTTACCTGTGGATTTCTTGTTCTTTTTTGGAGTTTGGTATTTATTCTTTTTTTTAATCCTTCCTGTTTCTTTACTGCTTTGTCTGGATAAAATTGAATCCATATACCCAGGAAGCCCCTAGAGTCTATTGTCAGGCTTCCTGATAGCACACTATCAGTTTATTCCCTGGTTTAATCCATTTAAAGCATCTCACATTAAATGTTGCCCATTTGTTGTTATCCTTTTGAAGCCATGGCTTGAGCTGTATTGTTTTCTGAAGCAAATTTCTTTTTCTCAACTGAATTCCTGGGGAATATGATCTACCACTGGGGCTCGTCTCATTGCTAATGCTAAATAACCCCCTAGGTGTTCTTACTCCATTGCATTCCTATTTAACTTGTGCTAAGGAAAAAAAAAAAAATCTATGTAGAAGATTTTAAAAGGAAGTGGAGAAGAATTTTGTAGTGTGATTAGGTAATTTATTATTGCCCAAAAAAAAATAGAGTTAGACTTTTTCCTTTGATATATTATTCCTGTAAGCACTAGTGAGGAAATCAAGATGGTTGGTAAAGGTGCCTAATCTTAGATTATCAAATTGGGATGAGACAAATTCAGATTTCAAAGATTTAGGTGCTATTGGACTTTCTGGGTGTTCCCGGGATTGAACTGGGTTTGTACAAACCATTTTCTTCAGTGCATGGTTAATTATGAAAAACCTTTAAATAACGGACTACCTGCTAAATCCTTTTTCTCCTGGACACCACAGAAAGGAATAAACACCTGGAAACAGCACTATCACAGCCTGTGAAAAAATGCATCCTGCAGAGCCTTTGGCATACAGATCCTTGCCCTGCAACGAGTAAGAGATGTTTCTGCCTAGCCTGTGTGCTGATCTGTACAAAATGTTTTCTCAGCCTGTTTCTTAGCGCATGGAATTGTAAAACTGCTCGCACCTCCAGAGCTGAATCCTGAGAGATGCAGAACTCCACCAGTTCCCACTGCTTGTGGTGAAAGCTGATGATATTTAGCAACCTGTCAGTCCTTGATCCCATCTGAGTTGCTGGGAGCTGCACAGGCAAGGGAGCATCGGGGAGCCAGGTGGGATCCGTGTGGGCGCCTGCAAACATCGCATCCCCTCGGCAGTGAGAAACTTGAACGCTGGCCACTGGCTTGTTTCCTGCCACAGACACTTTAGCACATCATGCCTGAGAAAGAGATCAAACTGCCCTTCGTTTTGGCCGGCATTGTTAAAATTCTTGGATGGAGATGCAGGAACCAGATAACTCACGCTGCATTCATGTGATTTTGTTGGCCTCTGCCAAACACTGGTTCAGTGATTTCTAAAGTGCTTGTGGCTTACAAAGCGAGATGATTGACAGCCCTTACAATGCTATACCTTGCACATTTAGGAGGAAAAATGTGTTACGGGTGAGAATTGGAAAAATTAGCTATGAAAATCATGAAACTCACACTTGATTACTATTGGCTCGAACAATATTTCTTTTCATCATGTGTAATCATGCTAGAATTCCTGCCCCATTAAATAAAAGAGACTATATAAAAACATACATTCATCCAGCATGAAAATTCAACTCTGCTTAGAACTCTGCTGGTGTCCAAGTGAATTTATACTGATGACCCCAATGGCTTATCAAATCAGAATAGGTATTTTATCCTTGTCTTTATGTTTCTAGTGTTTTAACCATGTTACCTATTTTTCAGAATTGTAAGCTATTATTTCACTTCTACATCCAACACGGAGGCTATTTTATTTTTTCTGGAGATTTTTTTTTTTTTTCTCTCTGTCTCTGTTTTTTGGTTTGGGGTTTTTTTTTTTTTTTTCTCTCTGTCTCTGTTTTTTGGTTTGGGGTTTTTTTTTTTTTTTTCTCTCTGTCTCTGTTTTTTGGTTTGGGGTTTTTTTTTTTTTTTTGGGTTTTTTTTTTTGCTTTTTTTTTTTTAAACTTGATGCATTGTTTTCAAGAACTCTGGTTAGCACATCATATAACAAACCCAGCTCATTATTATGCATTATCTACTGCTGCTTGCTGCAATGCAATATTTACACTTTGGCATTAAGGCAGGAGACGGCCCTCGTTATGGAGCACAGCCACTGCTGATAGATAGACACAACAGCTTTTCAGAAACGTGAAGAATTGAAAACGGTTCATCTGGGGATTGCAAGCGCTATGAATTCTTTATACCCAACAGTTGGCCTGCACTGACCCAAAGGATATTAGATTTCTTAGGAGCAAACGTGCTCTGCTGAAATGTACTTAAAAAGCTCGATCTCAGCGTCCTGCAGTGGCTGCTCCCCCCATCATCCCTGGCTTTTTCCAGACAGAGCTTCCTCTCCCTCTGTGCAACCCTTGCTCCCTGCCTTATGGCTCCCGCTGGTTCCCGACGTCTCCATGTTGGCATTCTGCAGGCAGCGGGCGGGAGTGCGCTGGGGTAAGCGAGTGCGCCGTCAGGAGCTGGAGGAGGTTGCTCCCAAGCCTGGATTTTATTGCCATGTCACTTGGATTGTTTTTACAGCTGGCAGGCCGGAGTGACCTTTGGCTGCCTCTTCTCTTTTCTGTCGGCTCCTTCCCCATGAGTCCACGTCAAATCTGCTGCTCTTGCGGTCTTTTAAAGGGCTGCTCTGCCATCGCTGCTGGAGGCTCTGACCCCAGATTGGGAAGTGGAAGGGGGAAGGTGGATGCTGAATGGCCCAGCACTTCCCGAGCCTTGCTGCTCCAACAGCAGCAGGACTGAGCCAGGTGTAACCTTCTGCTGCTGGCATGGGACACCAGCGCTTCGCCAAGGGGCAGGAGAGCACAGCAGGAACCAAACAGGGAGATGAGGGAGGACATGAAGTGACACCTGCCTTGCACAAGGCACAAGGCAAAATCACCTTGTCATGCTAATGAGACATTTCTCTAATAATTGCCCTTTGAGGATCCCAAGGCACTTTTCCTGTAAAAACAGCACTGTCGTATCATTTTGCAGAAAGTATCAGTATCATCCCTATTTATTTTTTCTTTTGAGACAGATCAGTTGACCAATGTCACTGCTGGTCATTGAGTGTTTGCCACATACAACCATTTAAACACTGGACAATTCTGCTACCCCAGAAGTTGTTCCCAATTTCTCTTTGAACTTTTCTATTTTTTTTTTTTTTTTTTTTTTTTTTTTTTTTTTTTTTTTTTTTTTTTTTTTTTGTCCCCAAAACATCCCGGTATTTCTATTAGCAGAAGACCCTTCACAGAGGCAGAATGTAGGATTGAATTTGGGTTTTTTCCCCACATAGAACCCAGCAAATCTTTTGTTTCTGCCAACTCATGATGAATTTAGAGATCTTCACAAGGGGGGAAGCAAACTTTATGTGCATTGTACTGGCCTCTGACACCATGAGCCAAACTCAGTGGCTCTGCCACCCTGGTTCATGTCCTTGCCCCCACTTCAATGACATTTCAGAGAGGGAGAAGGAGAGAGCAGGATTTGGGGGGGGATGAAAACTGTCAGTTAATTGAGACAATTTTTAATTAAACTGTGCATTTCACTAACTGCTCTGTACAAAGAGCTTTACTCTAGTGTTGCTGTGGCAACCTTAACTTTGAGTGTCCTGACATGTGATTAAAACATAAGATTTAAATGTTTCATTAACAAAGAGAGATTCTTATTGTTTTTTTACTTTTAGTGGGCATCCACCAAAATCACTAATCCTGAAGACTGAGAATCAGTGTACCACCTCAGATTGTAGTCACTGAGGAAGGGATGGAGAGAAACAGCCATGCAGATGACTGAAAGCCTATGGGGGAGAAATATCCTTTTCCTGACTTACAAGTGCCTTCCCCCTTCTCCCCCCTGCCCCGCATCTTCCCACTCCCTAAGGATGCTGTACCAATCAGACTTAGTAGCTTAAAAGGCCATAAAGGGAAAAATGTCAGGTGTGAGCTGCTCTGCTCAGCATGACAGGAGTTCAGATAAGAACACAAAAAATACCACATGGGGTTAGACATAAGGTTCATTTAGCCTGCTAACCTTTGCCTGGCAACAGCAAGTAGCAAATGCTTAGGATATGTATAGACTTGACCTTTCTCTCACAGACCCTCCCAGCTCCTGATAACCACTACTTAGATGTGTCCTTGCAAATCTCCCCCAAATGGTGGTTTTTCCTAGTAAAGACCTTCTGAGCTAAGAGAGGCATATCCTTTCCTTTCTTTATATATATTTTTTCTTCCCCATAAGTGGCCACACTTTGTCCTTTGCAGAAAAAATGATTGTTGCTTGTATTATGATGGAATGGGATCAAGGATTCAGGGCAGCCCTGTAGGCAAACAATGAAATTGAGGCATCCTAGCGTTAAGGTGATATGCTTTCTCCTTTCTTTTCTTCTTTCTGTGCCTTTTAAGAGAGAAAAATTGGATACAGGCCCTAATATATGTTCCTGTATAGAGATGGGTTCTGTCCTGACATGTCCTTCTCTTTTCCCCATTAATTGTCATAACAGTTTCACCCTGGAAAGCTGGGTCATGTCATCATCTCTGATTGTACCCACCAGGGAAAAAAATAGAAAAAAACTCTCTTGTATAGGTAAATTTCTGTCAGACAGCAATCCTGAAACAATACTCCTTGGTTCTTCATATCTCTTTTAATTTCTTTTGGGCACAGCTCTGAATTAAGTTATTTAGGAATATGATACAGTGGAAAGGTGTTACATTTTAAGTAGTGGACTTCTCTAGGAAAAGGAGATTTACATCAATACACCATTTATCTCATCTCTTGCAAAGTTGGATTTCTTCTTTCCTCCGTCCAACAATGGGTGTTCATTCTGTTCTTGGTTTTTGCCTTTTATTTTCAGGAAAAGAGATGAAAACTCAGAGGCCATCTAAACATTTGTGCAATATAGGAGCAACACATAATTTCCTGACCTGCTGGACAATTAGTTCATGCCCTGAAGTGTGACATTTGATTATCATTCCTTACAGATTTAGTTTGTGGTATTAATAGCTATAAAATTATTGAGTTTCTGATTGGATGCAGTCACAGAATTTGTCTCAATGATTTCCAGTTGCAGGGAATTATCCAGATATGCATCTTGGTTTGTTCCAAACTTGCTCTTTGGCCTTCCCAGGACCATTCATCCATCAGGACTAACAAGAGAGAAAATTTGCTGTAACATGAACAATTTTGAACAGCTCAAACACAGTAAGATTGCTTGTTTACTTATCTTCTCTCTACTATAATATCTATGTTTACTTTAAAATGGCCTCACGTTTAGAGATTGATGAGAACTGTAAGTTAAGATGTATTTTACAGTTTTCTCAATTCTGAACTGGACAAAATTTATAAAATATTAATGACTGTACACACCTACAGCAGATAAACTTTGGTAAATGGAACTATTTCATACAATGTGTCCTGCCAATCTGGAGGATGCAAAGGTAAAAAAATAATTAGGAGAATAGTAGGATTTTTATTAAAGAACTATATTTAAAAGATATGTGATATTTATTATTTTAACTCTACAGTTAGGAAATATTCTCTTGATAAACATCTCTTTTCACATTCTATTTAACTAATTATAGTCTAAATTTACAGATTTTAAAAAGTGATATTTTCCTTATCCTTTGTTTCCAGCAGATCAACATTGTTTTCTAAATTAGGGTTTAAAATTTCCCAGTAAGTTCCCTTCGCTGTTCTGAATACTTCACCTCAAGATTTTTAATTTAGTTAATAACAGTGTCAAAGTTCTGTAGACAATGATTTAAAAGGAAAGTAAATAATTATAAGATAAGGACTGAATGAAGAAAAAAATAACAAAACAGTGTTTCAATATGTCCACAATTTTCTTTGGCAAAATGAATGGAAAATATTCTCCAGAATAAGAAATGAAAATTGCTCACAGATTTTAAATCTTTTTGCTGGAGCAATGGCAAGGGTCAAAGCACCTACTTTGGGTACCCTAATGCCCAAGTGTAAAGCTCCTGCACTCAGCTTGTCATATTATTAATTATTGCTTAGAAAATAATAATGCAAGGCTCCTACAGGATAAATAAACTGGTATTGCCAAGTAGAAACAGCATTGAGTCACAGAATGGTTTAGGTTGGAAGGAGCTCAAAAAGTCATCTAGTTTCAGCCTCTCTGCCATGGGCAGGGACATCTTCCACTGTCCCAGGTTGTTCCAAGCCCTGCCCAAGCTGGTCTTAAAGACTTCCAGGGATGGGCCAGCCACAGCTTCTCTGGGCAACCTGTTCCAATTCCTCACCATCCTCACGTTAAAGATTTTTTTTGTACTATCTCATCAAAATCTGCAGTCTTTAAGTTTAAAGCCATTCACCCCTGTCCTATCTGTCCATGCCCTTGTAAAAAGTCCTTCTCCAGCTTTCCTGTAGGCCCTCTTTAGGGAGTGGTATAAAGATTTAATTCTTTAATTTCTTCATTTGAAATGAAATGGTTCCTCTCAATCAAAAAAGGCTGCAGTGCAACCAAATTCCTTGATCATGGGTAAAAGAAAGGAAAAAAGATCTCAGAACAAAACTGGTCACATAAGCAGTTGATGCATATCCTCATATTTTTGTGTGTGATCTGCATATGGGCTGATTCCTGCCATGGGATTCTGTCATGGTAAATCTTTGTTTAAAAATAATTTTCAAAATAAAATATGAGATTTTCCACTTCATCCCCTAAGCAAGGACTAAATGAACACCTAATGTTGTAAGTTTGACAAAATCCCTCTCCAATATCTGTTTTAAACAATACATGCCTTAAGCTTTGTAGTCATTAAAGAAGAACAAATGGTTCTTGCTCTTTGGAGATCTGAAGTGCAAATAGAAGACTTATTATTTAGGGAAAAAATGTATTATGGAAGACAACATAATTTTTTTGTATGATATTACCAAAATATGGGTTTTCACTTTTTTGACTTTTCAAAGTTTGCATCCCCCTCTACAAATATTTTCAATGACTTCACATATTTCCAAACACGTGATTTTTTTCCCCTCTTTTTGTCATGTTAGATTCAATGCAGTTTAACTGCATTTTATCCACCAGGAGTGGGAATTAAATAATTTCTGAGAGGTGTAAGGGAAGCTGGAACTTTCCCCAGTTGCCTGCCTTCTTTTTTTTTTTTT
>WEIU01009248.1:32161-49115 GCA_013389925.1 Aegithalos caudatus
CCTTTTTTTTTTTTTTTCTCAAGACAGGAAATAATTTCTCACCTTTTTAAGTGCCATTTGGCTGTGGGTACTGTAAAAATGTTACATCTTGTGGAAGTGCCAATTAGAGACAATAATTACTTGACCTGTCTGCTTTAGCATTAAAATGCCTAAAACTCTCAATATTTGGCAGCTGGAATTTTTAATTCTGTGCTTTTCTGACTAAGAAAGATACTGTTTATTTGTGGAACTTGATATTGCAATCAACAAGACAGTCACCCAAATTATGAAACTCCATACTCCTAAACTAATATTCCCAGTATCTTTATTTCATTTATTAATTTTATTAATTCTTTCCAGTCTACTTCATATAATCACTTTGGTGATTATATAATATATAATTTAAAATTATTCATATGAACTGTTACATACATTTTCTGTAGAATATACTTCTAGATGAAGCATTCTAAAATTATGTTGGATTTTTCCATGCAAAGTCATATTTTCAAGCAAGATCAATTTTCAAAGAAACCAGTTTACACTAATGAAAGCCCAATTTACTTGAAATTTATGTGTATAAATGAAATGGAGTGAAATGCAGAATTACATTCTTATGTGTAACTCTGACTAAGTTTTCTGGGATGAGAAAGTGGAAAAACTAGCTAAACCATTTTTTCATACCCTTGCATTTTAGCACATCCCCTACAATCTTAAAAATCATGCACTTTTTTTTCTAGACTGCTTTTATGAGCTTTTAATAATTCTCATGTGTAAAATAAAAGATCTGTTTTAGCTGCATGCTAGGTACTTTCACTGGAAACTACTTCCAACCAAATTTTACAGGGGGGTTTGATTTTTTTTTTAAGTATTACAGAATATTTTCGGTTTTGTTGTTTTTGGGTTTTTTTTCAGAACTATTCAATACCACTTCTGTCTAAAAATGTGTATGCATAGGTGGGAGCTGATTAATGGTGCTAAAAACACTTTGTGTAGGATCTTATGCTAATTATCCTTTATACCCTAACCTGTGTCAGTTTTAACAATCTAAATTAGCATTTTCTCTTAGGACTTAGAGGAATGTGAGAATTGTGAAATTGGCTCAGTAAGCTGAATTAACAGTGCGAAAATTGAGATGTTCTGTCTTTCCATATTAACATCTGCTTCTTGTACTAAATGTGATGTTCTAATCTAAGTGATGGAGATGAAAAAAAAAAAAAAAAAAAAAAAAAAAAAAAAAAAAAAAAAAAAAAAGAAAAAGAAAAAAGAAAGAGGAAGAAGAGATGGGATGGGGAAAGAGAAATTAAAATCTTGCTATACTGTAAAAAAGTGTAATCGGTGACAATTGTTATTGGCAGTTCCAGGTAATCATGCCTGGAATAATGGATTTTTGACATGCAAGTCTTGAAAATTGGTTGCATTATTGTTGATGCAAATAGTTTAGTTTCTTTCCTATTACTGCTGCAACATAATGGAACACAATCTTACAGGCAGTGGGTGATACAGACAGAACATTCCTCAGATAAAATCCTGATTACAAATGGTTCCATTTGGTTTATTTTATATTCTAATAGGAACATAAGTCCTTCTGGGCTCATTACTGTATTAAAATAAAACCCCACAATTCTGAAGAAAAAAAAGGTAGTTTTTATTATTGTTTCCTCTTGTAAAATTGTATGAGGATTATTCAGATTTTAGGCCTTAGTGAGCTGATAAACAGCACTAATCAATGGCAGCGAGAAGAAATTTGTGTTTTCAAAATATAAAGATCATTCCCAGTCCTGTGAACTGCTCATTGTTACTCCTTATTATCATAATCAATACTGTCTAAAGTGTTTCTGGGCTGCCAGGATGGCATCTGTGCAAGAAGCAGCTCCCAGGCAGCAGCAGATCTCTCCAGATGTGAGAAAGTCAGAGTGCAACTTCCTACAGGCTCTGCTCCCCAGTCCTGGGAGCACGAGGCTGGGATGAAAAATGCCTAAATCCAGTCAGTGCTGGAAGTCACCAGTTTGTTCACAGAGTTCAGGCACACAGAAATCCACAAGTAAATAAATAAAGAAATAAAGAAGGGCAAAGGCATCAGCAACTCAATGACAGCTGCTGGAGGGATGTAGGGATGGAGAGAGAGGTGTAAGCTGCACCAGGTGGCTGATGCCACATTAATCCAGTCTAAATGGAACCAAGGGTGGTGAGTGATGGCTCTCTGGGAAAAGCTGCTTCCACAGGGCTCCAAGCCCTCTGTGCTCTGGCTAGGCAGGAGGATATGGGAGCAGCAGGTTTTAGTTCCAGAGGTGCTTCCAGCTCACAGGTTTTCATAATGCTGATGGCCTGAGCTCTTGGAGCAAACTCAGAGGTTGGAAAGAGCTCAGTTCTCATCCTTCCCTGTTTGGCAGGAAGAAAAGAGGGGAAAGAGTTTCCCACTTCTATCTTCCTTTAAGGATTTTTCTCAGACTTGTAAGAAAGATAGAAATAATGAGCTTGGCCCCCAGTCATCACTTCATTAAAATAAAAACCCTTCCTGACAGCCCAAATGTTATCTTTAAAATCTTATTACTTGTCAGAATACACTTTTGTCCTATTCCTAGCCAAGAACATTTTACATTTTTTTTTTTTTTTCATCCCTGCAGGGTTGCCATATACAACCCTTCAGGAACATTGCATCACTTTTCAAGAATTCAGTCTGAATTAAATCTCCAGACCTTACAGGGACTTAAAGAGCAAAAGAGATTACAAGTACAATAACACAGAGGGCAGCATGAGATACCCCAATTACTGGATTTACATTCATGCTCCTTTGTAAACTACCACAATCCAAGGAATCAATAAAATAATTTTGAAAGGTCTGGCTGAGTAAAACTGTAAATGAGATCCCATCCCACTGGCATTTTGGGGTTAAGCATGCACTCCCATTAGGCATCTGCTTAGGAAGCAGCACTCCTAAGTGCAAGAATCACACCAAGCTGAGTTTTGCTTATCAGAACTGCTCTGGGCCTGGGCTAAACTGGAATTCATTTCCCCACAGGTGCCCTCACAGTGCCCTGGTGCCCAGCAAGGTGCTGATAAAGTCCCAATATTTGGGAACTGCTGGGAAGAGCTGGAACAGCATCGGTGCTGCCTCCCCAACATTCCACCTTCAGCAGCAGACAAGATCCTGTGAGGGGACACAGCCAGGACTCACAGCCTGACCCAAACTGTCCAAAGGGACATTCCATGTGACATCTGCTCCAAAACCAAAGCTAAGAAAAAGAGAAGGAAGAGGGAACCTTTGTTATTTACAGTGTTTGACTCCTAGAGCACCCTCTCCATGTGATGAAGACCTGGTTCCCAGGATATGACCATCATTTGTTGATGCTTCCCCCACCCTTCCCTTTTCCTGTGCTTAAACAACCTTTCACTTTTCCTCTAGTAAATTTATCTCAATTTTAGTAAACATATCTCAACCTCAAATTTGTCTCCCATCTTATTTTCTCTGCCCCGTCCTGCTCAGAATGGGGGGGCAGAGTGATAGAGAATCCTTGTGGGCACCTGGCACCTGTGCTTTAAAATTGATGTGGACTTCAAGCAAAGCTCAAAATACAAACCTCATGCTGTACTGGCTACCCCAGACTGTCAGAAAATACACAGTGTTCAGGGAAACCTCAACCTTAGTGGGTTTTTTATTAAGTTGCATAATGACCCAGGCAGGGCACCTGTAGCTCTAACAGTAGCAGATATTTCTGCCCCAACTGCTAAGTTAAGGGTCTCTTTTATGGTTTGTCTCAATGATCTTATAGGCTTGTGCCAGCTGAGCAAAAAGGCTTATGCACCATTATTTGCTAGTTCCTTGTCTAACTCTATAACCTGGGTGTTCACTACACATTATATTTACATTTTCTTTCAGCATTGCTTGAACACCTGCAATAAGAATGCTGCTATAACCTGACAGTCACATTCTGGTAGACATAAAATCAATCCTTCAGCACATTTGAATTTTCCCTGATTTTTTTCCACTTTATCCTAAAGAACAGTAAAAGTGACAAATTGCAGCTTAGTTTCTCACCAGAAGTGATTTTTTCACAAACACCCAGAAATGCTCAACGGTATCATGCACCATTCCCACTCCATGATCAAAGACAAATCTTTTCCTGTGCCAACAGGTAAGTCACCTCTTTGAAACCTCTTTTTTAATCCTGAATATTATCATCTATACTGTCCATCAGCTGGGACATTGATGTGGATAGGGTAATATCAGCTTTGATGTTTCATCTGCTTTCTCCTTACAAAATTCCCAAAGCTCCACCCCAGGCAATCACTTGCCCCTGAAGCCATCTGTGACTAGAATCTCTCTGGACTGGGATATTTAATCAATTATGTCCAGAGCTGTGAGAAGATGGTTCTGTCATAGTCATATTGCATGTGCTCTAGTGCAGAACCTTTTTGGAAAACTTTATTTTTATTGAATATATTTGTTTTGTATTCTACAGTCTCTTGGGAGTGAAAAGGCAAATTAATTTAATAATGGCTTGAGTTTTTACCAACATCTGTTTGCAATCTGGCCAGGCTGTTATAAATACCCCTTCCCTGTGTATCAAAATGAAGTCTTGTATTACTTACACTGAGTTCTAGCAATGATTCCAGAGCTCTTTTGCTTGGGAAGGATTTTTATTTTATTTTATAATTCTATTTTCTAAAATTGAATAATAACACTTTTGGACCTTATAAAGCAGTGATTTACCATTTCCCAGATGGTAACATATGCATTGGTATTATTTTGTAACAAAAGCCTCAGGAAAATAAGAAAGAAAGATGCCAAGCTAAAATCATACTTTTTTCTTTCCCTTCTTTTGGGAAACAAGTGGAAACCAACCAGTCTCATTAATCCAATGTCGCTTTTTGGGTTTTTTTAGTTTCATTCTTTGAATCATGGTGATTTTAAGGGAGAGCCATTATAGGTAAAAAAGAGTCAAAACAGTACAATTAGTTCATGGCTTTCTGAAATGCTGATGAAGAATTTGTGCTCAAAAAAATTTGCCAGATCAGGGGCAAAGATCTCAGCCCTCAGGTTTTCATGCTGAAAGAGGATTGTTATTATAAAGGAAGTTTTATGATGATGGTGATGAATAATAATGATAATATTAATAATAGTTGATTATTTTTGTTTGGTTTTCCTGTTTTGTAATTACCTAGGGAAGGTCTAACTCTGAATGCTCTGGCACAAGTTGAGCATCCTGGTGTTCCCCTCATGGTCAGTCATTCCCCAGGGCTTGACTGCACCTTTCAGGTACCTCTCACCTCACAAATTGGGAGAAAGTGAGGTCATGAGCATCTCAAGCTGCAAGATTCTGACTGTAAGGAAAGAGTGTTAATTGCCCAGTTGCTGAGAGTTGTTTGCTTGACAAGTGTTATCCTGAGTTTCTTTGATGAATGATGGTGGAGAAAGAGTCAGAAACACAGGGATCTCCACAAAGCCACCTACCACCTGCAGCCCATCTGCTTAGAAACAGTGGGCACAGGGAAATAAGTATTTAAAGTTATATTTAACATATATATGAACAAAAGCAAACTCCTAGTCCTAACATAATGTTTCTAAAACCTCCACATTTTTTTAGGGCTGACCTTGACATCCTTGAAGGGTGGAGCTCCCTATGTGCCCCTACCCATGGCAATGCTGTGTGATACTGAGGAGCAGAACAGCAGCAGAACACTTTCCTCTCTCTATTTAAAAAAAAAAAAAATAAAAAATAGGATTTTCTATTCTTTAAGAGATGGTTTCTTTCTTTCTTGTAAAATAAGACAACAGTGTACTAGTTTGAGTTGGACATTGCCACAGTTCAATACCTCCTTGAATTTGTTTTTCTTCCATAGTTTTTTCTAGCCCTTGCAGATCACAATTCCATAAGGTGTCACCTAACCATTGCAAGAATGTGACCTGAGAGTGCAAACACTCTGAAATAAATGGAGATTAATTATATGGGATTATGAAGAGGCAGATGAGAAGCTAATGGAAAGTCAACAGAACTGGGTTTGCCCTCTGTTCTGAAAAGAAAAACCAACAAAGAAAAAAGGAAAAAACAACAAAACAATCCCCCAAACAAACAAAATATAAACAACAAAAAACCACCAGAAAAAAACAAAACCAAAACTGAACCAAAAACCTCAACCCTGTTGTATGATCTTGGACAAATCAATTTGAGTCTTTTTTCTTTCTTTGTTGGCTTTGTCAGCTTTGTCCTTTGGAATACAATGCTCTCTGGGACAAGGACTGTTTTTTCCTTTGTCTGTAAAGTGTCTAAAACAAGGCACTTCAACCTTGGTGGAAATCTTCAAGTGGAATTGCAAGGATAGTAATTATGGAGTCTTTGTATCCAGTGTCACAAGCACTTAATGAGTTAATAGAGAAGTGTCAGTATTAATATTGAAGGAAGGAAAACAGATACAGCCAAGAGGGGGAAAAAATCACCTTCAGTGTTTGAAAAATCCATAATAGAGGAAGTGTTTCTTGTGGAGTCTGTTTTATTTAGACAATAAGACATTTGTTCAAATTACAATAGACATTCAAACACTTCTTATTAGGAACTTTAAAAACCTGAAAGAAGCTTTCTTTCCTTTTTTTCCATTGAAGTTTAGAAGAGAGAGAAAAAGGCTCTTGCTTTCTTCTCGCCCTGAGAGAGACTTTTCTACCAGCAAGCGAAACATTTCCTAAATATAATGGTTTAATTTTTTTATATCAAAGGGTTTTGACCAAAACCATTCTTTATAAACATTTTATGGCTTCTTCTGTGTCCTTTCGTTTTTCTAAAGTGTCAGCTCCTCAATGTGGAAGGTGACAATGAGGCTCAGAGCAGCACAGTGTACCAAAGGCATTGTACTGAATATCTCTGTGTATTTGAGAATGATGAAAATGAGAGAACCTAAATTTGCACTGCTGGAAAGGAAAGCACACAATTGTGCAATTCTATGGATATAGAAATGTTCTCTGGGCTCACAGGCTAAGCCTGTTGATGGGGAATGAATGTGTTTACATATCTTAATTTCTTTGAGGCAGAATGTTTATGATTTTAGCTCCTCACTTTGAGTAGAGAACAGGGTTTACATGGTCACTGAAAGCAACAAAGGATTTCAGTGAGTTTGTAGCATAATTTCCTCAAGCTTTAAGAATAGTGCAGCTGTAGGAGAAGAGCACATCCAGTGAGCTGCTTTTTGTGACAAAGTTGGAGTTAGAAAGATGTGAACTAAGAGAAGCATCCTGCAAATGCTTGTACCTGTAAGTAGTTCTTATTTTCTTAACACAGAAGCTTCAGGTGTTTGGAAAGTCCAATTCTCTTCAGTTGGACCTCTATGTGTTCAAATTGGACACATACTTGGTGTTCTGCTGGGCAGGCATGCCCAACCTGGTGCTTAAAGGGGAAATGAGGAATGCATTTGATTATCTTGAAGAGAAGCAATTCCCACAACAAAGGGATTAGACTGCAGGACATTCCTACTCTCGAAGGGAAAAAACTAAATTGCAACATTTATCCTTAAAAGTTTCAAAACATACAGTATTTGCAGCAGAAAGTTATGTGAGTTTATTATTATTTTTAAATAACAGAACTGTTGTTGGGCAGTTTCCTCTTCCCTGAGTGATCCCACTGATGGGGAGAAAATCCCATGAGATCAGTGGTAAGGGGACAGGGCTGAAGTTTCAGACTTGAGCCTTCTTCAGTACTATATGGAAATTGGAGGCTAATTTTCCTTTTCTCACTGCCCCATATCTACGTGGCTTTGGCTTCAAAGTGTCCCTTTCACAGCTGTGTAAGAAGAAAGATTCACACAGTTCTTAAGATTCATGGTTTCAGGATAATCTTTTAGTGTTATTTTCCAGAGAGAAAGAGCACACACTCCTGAAATGTCAGTCCTGATTGATACAGTTAAGGATCTTATGTCAGTTCAAGTCACCAGAACCACTATAATATAACAAAATGTTAGATTACACACATTTGCTTCTGTCCCTTTATTCTGCATCCCAAAACTGGAGGAGGACAAGGTCTGGTGATGGCTTGCTTTGTTTTTTTTGGAAGATATTTTAGTAATCTGTCTGCATCGCATTTGGAAGTGCAATTAGCTTCATATATTTGGACTGTTCTGTGCAGACATCAGGTGCTAAGGAAGAAGTGCTAAGAAAATTCACAAAAGCTTTTGGCTCTCTTGCATAGCAGCTGGCTGAACAGATAGAGGGTTGGGGTTTCTTTTTGGAAGTGGGCAGGGCTTTGAAGTCAGTGAAATAACTCTCCTGGTTTAGATTCAATTTTCAGTCAATTGCTGGTCAGATTAGCTGTAGGACTGCAAGTGTCTTACTGGTGATGAGCTAAAGCAATTAGATGCCTGAAACATGTCATCTCCTTGTTAAGAGGCTCCTGGGTATGCCTGCAGCCCCCTTATTTGCAGAAGACTGTAATTCAAATGACATCTGTGAGTTATTTATAGGAAACCAGTGCTGGAGCTGTAACCCATATAAAATCAGCCACTATTTTGGTTCCCTGGCTGAGACAGAGTCTCTAAGTCTCTCGTGCTTTGGGATGCTTCTGACATCAAATGTTGGGTCAAGACTGACCAATGTGTTTTGATTTTGTCTTTTGTCCAGCTGTATTCAGAAAACTTTCTACTACTCTGAGTTTAAAACTCTGTTGGAGGCTCAGTCCTGGGAATGCTGGGTACAATAACTTGGAAAGGGTGCAGAAATAAACAGGGTCAGGGGCAGCCTCAGCACCCTCTACCAGCCAGCCTGGCAGAGCCAGAGTTTCTCAGGGGATATTCACACACACAGCTCGTAAGGAAAGCACTTCCTGGGAAGGAAATTCAGTCACATCTCTGCTCAGTGAGCTGCAGAAATGTAAATGCTGGGTAACAGCAATATTAACTGTGAGAAAGGAGCTGCGTCTGCCCTGTCACTCATAAGCAGACACATTTTCCCTGCTTGTTGAATTCATCCTCTGGTGTCATTATTCTGTGGCTGGTGCTGCTCCTTCTATCTCCACAGCAGTGCCAGATCAAACCTTCTTCTTTTCCTCCTGCAATATACAGGAATAAATCACACCAATGCAGCTGGTCTAGTCCACTGTGACACCTCCTGGGTTACCCCTACAGAAAAAAACATGGCAAATTTTGTTACTTTTAATAATCAGATTCCCTTTTCATTCCCATTTCATCTCCTTCCCCCTTAAAAATTACCTGGAAAGAAATAATCTTCTAGTCAGACACAGATGTTTAAGTTTGAGCTGAACAAATTTAATTAGTGCATAGAACTAAAAACTAGAATTGTGTCAGCCCCTTGGTCTTAATATGTATTAAAAGTGTTATTTAGGAACAGGTGTAATTTATTTCGTAGCATAAAATTGATCAGATCAGTGCATATCAAAATGATTCACGAATGATGAGATTATGGTAATTAATTAATCACCTAAATGTATGTTTAAAGTGACGCTTGACAGAGAAGAGACAAGAAGTTCAAAATTAATCATTAATCCACACAAAATTGCATATATATTTTTGCATATCTTTTGCATCATTTTTTCAAATCTTTCACAATTTTTTACAAATACAAATAAAAACAAATATCTTTTGGCTATGGAAAGTAACCTTAAAAGCTTATTGACATCAATTTTTATTACCACTGAGTTATCTCTAGGATAAATGTGTGTGTGTGTCATGCACAGGGAGATGCCAGATTGACACATCCATTCAGGAGTGCCAAACTGTGTTCACTCTGACTGCTGTATTGCCCCTAGTGAGAGGTTCTGTCACTGGATCTTAATTAAGCTTACTGTAGATAAAGGTCAAACCAGACTGAACACAACACATTCTTCATTCTTCTACAGCCATCCCCCAGTGACATCAGGAACAAGAAGGGGAACCAGTTGTTACTTACAGGGAGAATCTACTCGTGATTTGGTATTGCAAAGGATTTAGGCTGTTGTGATCACCTCTGAAAACTTCAATCAATCATTGTTATCAGTTTATCATTTCTCATTCTTGTGTAAGTGAGAATTACATATTTGTTTCATGTGTTCATATATTGATATGTCTATGTATTTGCTAGGAGTCCCACCTTCTCCTCTACCAGAGGTCTACCCAATACATTGGAGAAATTCTAGAAATTAACCTCAAGTTTTGAAATTAACTTCACCCCTGATCATCTGTTTCCACCCCTCTGCCACGGACAGAGACACCTTGCACTATCCCAGGCTGCTCAGAGCCTCATCCAGCCTGGCCTTGAACACTTCCAGGGATGAAACTTCTGCAGCTTCTCTGGACAACAAGTTCCAGTGCTTTATTACCCTCATATTTTTGTTTTCCCCAATCACATGGTAATATCAGGAATAATTTCTTATCTCTTATAAACCCTTAGTTTCTTGATTCTGAATTTAGCTTCTATTGCTATAATTCTTTTCTGCATTTGAAGGATGAAAAGCATGAAAACACAAAAAATTCCTTGCTGAGCATGTTCATCAGAATAAACTAAAAGAGTTAAGATACGTCCAGGAAAAAGGAGAGAAAAGCCCCAAGCAAAAAAGAACAGCAACAACAACACACATAAAAAAAAATGCAAAACCAAACCAAGCAAACAAAACACAAAAAATCCAAACCAGACAACCAAAAAAACCCAATCAACCATAAAACAACAAAAAAAAAACCAAACAAAAACCCACAAAACCCCCAAACAATAAAAACCCTAACAAAACCCAAACAAACAAACAAAAAAACAAACCCAAAAGCAACAACAGATAAGACAAACCAAGACAACCATTGAAAACGCACAAACAAAAAAACCCCAAACAATGCAAAATCCCAGATCCAGCAATTTTAAAACCAAGATATCTAATTAGAAACTTCCTCTCATTTGGACTGGCAGACTAGGTAATTATTTGAGTTTTTGATAAACCACTTTATTCTCTTTCCATCTAGTCATGTAACATCTATAGAGAAAAACTGGTGAAATAGCTGTGGGGGTCAGGCAGACACAGGGTTTTTACCTCTGGCACAAAAATTTCACTCCATTAATTTCTTTGTCATCACCCGTGCACTGCAGCCAACAAATGGCAGTGGTATATGACTGGTATGGTAATAATATTAATATTCATGTTCTGGATGACAAGGCAGTGGTTTGGAAATTTAGGAGCATTGGAATTGACTTCCAAGTTCTCCTGCCAGACAACTGTGAACCTTTCAAAGATTGTTCCAGCTATCTTCCTTGGTCCAAAAAATAGTCTATTTTTTTTTTTTTTTGGAAGTGTTTTCTGTTTAATTTGTAAATTCTCCAGGGTGGAGAATGTCTTGTTATGCACAGAAAGGGGTCTTGATCTCAAAGGAACTTCAGGATTTGCCACAATTCAAAAATTCAAATAACATTTATCTCATATATCTTTGCCCCTGTTTAACCTGGTTTTGTGTAGGGACAAAGCACATCATTTGGTGAGCACATTTTGAAAATGAGAACTGTCTTCTGATTTGTTTTCAGCTGCTGATTCCAATCCATTTTTTTGGTCACTTAATGATAAAAAGTAAGCTTCATTTGCAGAACAGAATTATTTTGAAGTTGGACTAATGCATCTGGTGTTAGTTTCCAAAATATTTATAGTGTGCTTCACCAGCACAGCCTGGTGTGACCAATGTAGGGTGGTTCAACATTTTGTCCATAGAACTGTAAAAATTCAAGAGATCCATAAAAAGATTTGACATAGTAATACTGGCAACACACCCAACTATACCCAACTATACCCTTTCAGAAGGCATCTCTAGAGTTTAACATATACAGTCTTCGTAAACTGATGAAAAGTTAAATGTTTGATTTTACCATAATGCTTTTGTTTGAGTGATTTGGCTCTCCATATTAGTAAGATCTCATAAATCACTTAAATATAACTGCAAAACTTCCAAGCAATGACCACTGGTATATAAAACACTTCAAAATGTCATCCAGAAAACAACTCCAGGCTTTCTGCAGCAACTTCCGTCCCTCATCTCATTTTAAGCCTTTGTTCAATGAGCAGCAGAACACCAGCTCTCTGTGACTTGCCTCTGTTTCTAGCATCAGATCTCACTTGTGCAGCCAGCACTGCTCACCACAGCCAGACAGAATCAAAATTTAGGCTTCCTGTTCCAGATGCAGAAACAAATCCAAGAGGTGATGAGCTTGGCAGCAGTGATGGAGAAAAGCAGCAGTTCCTGCAGTGAGTGTGAACAGAGATGTGAGTGGAAGGTGTATCTGGAATGATCAGGAGGTAAGGATCCCAGGATGAGATGTCCATAACGAGGGACTAAAGCTAGGCATAGGTGAGGAAAGAAGATGTAAAATCTCGCACATATGATTTTCATGTGGGTTCATGTGCTTGAATTTGCAGCAGAGCATGAGCTCTCCTCTGGAGTAACCTTTGTCATTTGGGTTGAGTTGTTTAGTAAAAAAAAAATACCATGCAAAAGCAAGGAGCTTGAAAGCCTCATTCAAGCATTGTAGGGCCTAGACAATGCATAAATTCTCTACTCATTATTTCTGAAAAATTTGCAGCTGTCCTCTTACCAGCTTTGCTGATTGTCTTCCAAAATGAGAAATATCCCTGCCTGTTTAGCATAGAAAGGAAAAGAGAGCGTTAAAGCCTAAGTGATGAAATAGAAGACAAAGTTGATGCCAGGGGCAGGCTGGTGAAAGACTCCCCTATAATTATAAAATTATACAAAAGATAACTTCTTAATTTGGCACTGATTATTTTTTGACTTCATAAAACTAGAGGGATAATTCATTCATTGCCCTTTTCTGCTTTTTTTAATTAGGTATTCTCAAGAAATCCCTTCTTCAGCATCAAAGTTGTTGTGAAGCAGGACTAAGGCAAGTGTTTTTCTCCTCTTAATTATTTTAGATAATGAAGGCAGGATACTGATTTTTTTTCCTCCATGGGGAAGAACTTTCTGCAATTTCAGAGCACCCCAAAACCTATATAAAACTGTGGTATAAAGGTAAAGCACAGCTAAAACAAATGTAACTCCCATCACAGACCCACAGATGCAAGAGCACAACGTGACATAATGCTCCTAGGTTGTCCTGGTGCCTTCAGCACAGTGATGCCTTACAGGATCTCTGGCAGGTACCAATCCCTACACTCTTGTGACCAGTGACAGGACACAAGGGGATGGCCTGGAGCTGAGTCAGGGGAGATTTAGGCTGAATATCAGGAAAAGATGTTGGTTGGGCACTGGAACAGCTCCCCAGGGCAGTAATCACAGAGCTCCCCTGGCAGAGCTCAAGGAGCATTTGGACAATACCTTCAGGCACACCCTTGGGGTGTCCTGTGCAGGGCCAGGAGCTGGAGCCACTGATCCTGATGGACCCCTTCCAACACAGCATATTCTGTGATTCTATGATTCTATGGAAGTTCTGTAATTTCCCTGTGTATTCATTTTACTGTAAGCACTGGATAAATTGCATAAACAGCCCCTGAAGCAGAAACAGAGGGATCCCAGCTCCAGGATGTCACCCCAAGAGATTCTGACTCACCCCAGCCTTCTGCTTTCAAAAGTCTTGCACATCTTTCTGCACCCTCTGTAAATGTAGGTGTCATTCTTCTGCCTCCTCCTCCTCCTCTTTCTCCTGATATTTTGAAGAAAAATGCCTATCATCAGCTCTCCTCTACACTGACAAAAAAAATCAGTGTTCTCATTCTGAGTGTGCTCATCACACTGCACCCCCAAGAGGTGCAGGATGGAGGAAAGCTTTGCTGATGTGTCCTGGGCAAACCTGGCAGTCAAACACTGAGCCCTGCCAAAGTGGTGGCAGCTTTGGAGACAGCTCAGAGACTGCCAGGCATGCTGGGAATTATTTAGTGGAGACAGAGGCACCAGCAGATTTTAAAAATCTAAATATTTATAGACTTACTTATTCCATGCAGGTGACCTGAGAACAAAGTGATCCAGTGAATGACTGAAAACTAATGACCTGGAGTCACACCTGGGTATTCTGAGCATCCAATTTAGTGCTTAATCACAGCTACTTTCACAGATCAAGTGGGACTTCAGGCTTGCACTTGCATTGCCAAATTGCAAGTCTCCACTCTTTTAACTTGACACATGTCTAATAAAAAAATGCACGTGAGGAATCAGACTGATGCTCATCTTGAGTGTGTGTTCTTTCCATTGACACTAATTTTCAGTTTCATTCTAATTTGTTTCATTAGATGTTGGGAATAAGAACGTTTCTGGGGCACTGGTTTTGGTCATCCTTCTATTGTCAGACAGGGAGAGTATAGCTGGAAGCAGAGAGGAACATTTGGGATCCTCAAGTAAAGGGAAATCAGTTAAAATTCTAAAAATTCTTGAACAAATAAATGGAAAATTATTTTCTGAAAAGAGAAAAAAATATTATATGTATCGGCTTACTTTTTAACATCCTTTGGGTTTAAAGGAAATATTTTAAATGTTGAAATTGGCACTGAAGCAGGAGCAATGAGCAATGAGAGAAGTTTGGATATTAACTTCCCTTTTTTAATACAATCAATGATTTTAATGGGAAAATTCCTTTTTATGTGTCCCCACTCTTTCTATTTGAAATATTAAAACTAGAGAAAATGTTGTCAAAAAACAATGTCAGAAATGTGTCCAAAGCAAACCATTATAGTTTTTCTCATATTCAGCTGTTTGTCATTAAAAGGATACATTCCAAAAGTCTTTCAAATTTTTAATATAGGTTTTATGTATAAAGACTTAATAGGAGAGAGTAAAAGAATCCCAAAGTAACTCTACATCTCAGAGAAAGTATACACAAATTAAAGCTCTATTATTCCACTGATGGGTTTGCTCTACAGAATTGCATGGACTTCATTACAAGGTAGTCAAGAGTCATAATTAGAATCTAGTGAATAGGGAAAATGCAGAAAAAATACTGTCCTTTTTCTTAAGATCTCAAAGAAGCTCAGAGTCAAATATTAGTTATTCTGCTGCAAATTAGAAGCACTCTAAGCACGTGAGTGGAAATGACAATAAAATTGGTCCTACATGTTAGTCCATTGGTAATAACCCCACACTACAAAGTCCAAGGTCTTTTCCTAATAACTCTGGATGTAAAACCTGCTGTTCTCTGCATGAGGGGGACTAATGAGAGCTGCTTCCCTGCAATTTGATGTCCTGCCTTGATCCACTTCTCCATTTCAAATCATGGTGTGGAGCCACTGCACTGTAAATTCTTTCCTGCAGAACCACCCAAGGTGCCCATGGAGCCCAAATCCTCCACCACCCCTCCAAACCAGGACAACTCCTGCTGCTGCCCCTGGGTGCTGCTGTCCCACCCCTCATTATCAACTCAAACATTCATTCACTGAGAGTTACAGAAAATATTTGAAATTTTGGAAATTCAAGTTTGAAAAAAATCACTGTACAGCTATTAAGAAGTTCTAAGGTTATTCTGATAGAAAAAAAAAAAATGTAATTATTGAGCATTACATTTTCTCTCACCAGAAAACACTATAGACATTATTTTGGTATTATTTTCCGGTAATTTTTACAAGACCTTCAAATGTATTAAAACTTTTCTTTAACAGTATATTAACCTAGAATGAGGAATCTCTGCAAAACAACTCCTTGATTTGTATAACAAACAACCTGACCTTTACAAATCTACAAAATATAAATTAGCCTTGTTTTTCAAAGCTAGAATAGTGATACTTCTGTAGGGTTTGGTATCCTCTATCTAATTCCAGCACATATCTCTTAATTTAGTAATTTCAGGGTATCCACTGGCTGCATAAATGTTTATTGAAGAGACACGTTTTCCTATTTTACTTTTTTGTGCTTCTAAGAGTCAAAATTTGCCCAGAATCTCACTGCATTTTAGGATATTATTTTCTTAAATTTCATTTGATGTCTCTTTAGAATAGTTTCTCCCGTGTTATCTAAATGAATAAAGCACCAAAAAGACTGATAGGTTTGAGTGAATCTTTTCAGTTATTTTGATTCTGAGAAAACCAAGAACAATTTTCAAATCCAACTTTGTTCCATTTACAAAGATATATAGCTAAAATAAGAAGACATTAAGAGTTTTCAGTTGGTTTGTTGGTTTTTTTTTTGTTGTTGTTGTTGTTTTTTTTTTAATCAAACTTTGGCCATGAGGGTGGAATTCATTGTACTAAATTTTAAGCATTTAAAAATTAGACACTGACTTCTGAGCTACTCAGTGTAGGCAGGATATTCATTCATAGTCAATTAAAGAAAAAGATGCTTGCAGGGGTGATTCATCTGCCCTGAGTTACCTGAAATGGTAGTTAGGCTGAAATGTCTCTTGAATGCCTCTTTCTCTCCACTGACTGCTAAGAGAACTCATTCTTTTAAACTCTAAATCACTCCTATGTCTCATCTCCTAGGCATGTATTTAAAAAATTACCTCCCTGGCCCAGCTTCCCCAGCTTTCAGTGTGGGAATTTTGAAGGTTCTGGCTGACTTCACAAGGATGGAGGTAGAAAATCTCCCGCTAAAATCACCAGAGAAATGTCAGGAGAAGATAATTTTTGAAACCAAGCAATTTATGCAATTGTCTGCACACAACTGATGTGGATTTCTTTTTCTTTCTATTTAATTGGGAACAGTTTGTGAAAACTAATTGAGTTACTTAAAGCATAAAGACATTGTAAAACTCACTGTTTGGTTTTTGACTCAATTGTTCATTCCAATTCTACAGATGAAACCAAGCTTGAGCAAGAGCCTAGGTGCTATCAAAACTCAGTGAACACTTACCTGGTTGGATCCTATATTTCTCAGCAAACTGAACTCTCATTTTTGTAACAGACCCCATGTATAACATGCTCTTTAACATAGTGAATGAATTAAAGTGAAAGAAGGTCTATTTAAATTGAATGTAAAATGGAAATACTTCACAATAACGATAACAAAACAATGGAACAGGTTGCTCAGTTGTGGATTATTCCTAATTGTCAAGGTCAGACTGTCTGGGTCTCAGCAACCTGATCTAGTGAAATATATA
>WEIU01009248.1:49278-66430 GCA_013389925.1 Aegithalos caudatus
TTTTTTTTACTTTTGTCAGATGAGGATGTTCCACCCTAAGTACTTTGGAAAACCCACAGTGTTTAAAGGTAGTTACACTGCATGTGCCTCACTTTATCCAGCCCTGCCAGCACCAAAAGCCAAGGTGTATTTTCAGATCTGGTCCCACAATGCCAAATTTGAACACCAGAGAGGCAGCTTACTGTAAATATGTGGGTATTTTCCTTTGTGAAAGTTGTATTTAAGAGCCATGGAAATTACAAAGGTCTTCAAAGAGATGTAGTGAACTGTGTCCACCCAAACCACTGAATCTTGCAGCTGTCAACATTAGCTTAAATAAATTCCTCCCTGTTCCAGGGATAGAACTTAAAAGCTATTAAGGAAGTGGCAAAACTCATACTGCACTCAAATAATTTTTTATAGTTAGCACATAAAGAGGTTTTCAGTGTGGTTAGTGAGGAAAGAGAGACCTAATCGTCCCCCATCCCATTTTCTCAGGCTCTGTTTGGATTTTCTTCTCCTCAGCATGGGAAAGCATTTGAGGCATCAAACATGACTTTATCTCTTGTCACCACATTGATCACCCAATTTTGTCCAAATATTCACTTGAGTCTCCTTCAGTTCATCTGCCCAAATTGCATTTGTGTAATGCTTGAGTAATAAAAGTCAGCAGAATGACTAGATGGAATTTCACCCTTTTGCATTATCATTGAAAAAGACATTTCTATTCCCTTATCAAAAATATCCATCAGCCTAATTACATCCCTTTTCTTCACAAGGTTTTAAAATAGGATACCTAAGTATGATAGGCAATGCAGACTTATTATTTAATGACCATAGGGGAGATACATTTTGATTCATTTTCTTATGTGTTAAAAATTTATGACAAACATAAAACCCAGTTATAGCAGCTGGATCATTTGTAATGGTCATAATTTCATTTAAATCACATATAGATAAAACATTATGTACATTTTAAAGCATTATGCCATTTTGAACCACTTGGAGAGACAGTCTTGTAGGATGGAAATAAAGCAAGTAGTAAGAATAATCTTAGCTGAACAATACATGAATTCTGAAACTTGGCACCTAAAACTTTAATGCCTTTTTAGCCTTTTAAATGCAATTTTTTTACCAATTTTAATCATCTCTCCTCTATTATCTACTATGCTCCAGTTTAGTTTAAAAGCTTTTATGATTTTAGTTTTAAAACTTTTTGGATTAAAAGTTACTCCAGTTTAGCTTAAATATACTGATTTTCTTGTTGGCCTTGTAATAAGACGTTGCCCTATCTGATTCTTTCCTCATCAATTTGTCTCACAATTTAAAACTGAAGAAGAAAACAAAGCCAATAAGAAATGGGGAAAAAAAAAAAAAAATAGGCAAGGAAAGATTTTTAGACAGCATAGATCATCTGAGAGCATGAGATCTAACTCAGTCCAGACCAGGGGAAAGTTTTTATATTAAACTGGAATTGTAATTTCTATCCACTTTGCAGGCATCTTAACAAATTTTAAACCATCTGGGAATGGTTTCTGTTCCACTGGAAATAATGTGAATAAATCTTCCCCTGTTGCAAAAGTTGTCCAGGATAGTAAAAGTCTGAAAAATACGGAAATTATTTTTAAGTGTGAAATACATTTATCTTGGAATTTTCCTATAAATAAGTATGGCGGATTTGCTTCCTTATTCCAAAATCCAGTTTAATAGCCCAGTGCTGGTTAAATCATTGATAATGTCTGCTGTTTTCCAAGAGAATTGCAGTTCCAAATATTTTTATTTTTTTCACTTAGTGTTTATCCAGAAGGAAAATACAGCAGAAAATGCAGAGGGATTTGCAAATTTTCTTTTCAAAATACTTAAATTTCCACTTTAAAATCAGCAGTTGCCACTGTATCTGAAAAGGGGAATAAACACATACAAGGAAACTGTCTTATAAGCAGCTTTCAGGATTTATAGGGGAGTTATTTCCCTACAAAAATTGATTCCTCTATTTCAACATATTAGGCCATGTCCCTTTATGGTTAAAAAGCTCTTCCTCTTTCAAAGCCTCTTGCAAAAACTTGGTTTAATTTCTGAGCGTTGACTGATGTAAAATGCTGGAAGAAGCTGCATTTTCATGTAGCCATGAACACCATCACCTGTGGGTCAGGCCCATTTTCTCCAAGTATTTTTTAAATATACTCTGAAATTTTTCACAATATTTTCCCATGTGAAACAGATGCCAGCTACCAATACAAGGACCTGAAAGAAGCTTTTAGAGGGAAAAACAAACAAACAAACAATTGTTTTAAGGATGGGATCCAAAGTAGTTGGATGGGTTACAAACTGACAATTTCATATTTCTATGAACGCACACTTGTGTTGGCAAGCTAGAATTTGGGCTGTCTAATTCTGACTTGGAGGAAGTCAGTCTTATAGCCTGCATTGGGCAATTTTGTAGTGCCATGGAAATACATAGTGTATTTAAAAGAAATCTCATGGTTTCTAAATCATGGACTTTTCTATCCTACTTTAAATCAGGCAGCTGAAAATTTGCTTCAAAATTATGAGAGAAATTTAAATTTAAAATTAATCTTAAAAAGTTTCTCTTTTTTTGTGAGAGACAAAAGTAGTAAGGTACAGATGATCTATGATTCTATGTTATAAAAGTAAATTATGATCAAAGTATTCTCCCAACTTCCTTTATTTTTGAGAGTAATACAAAAACATAACCTTCACTCATTCTGTTTTCCTGCTAGATAATATTTTGCAGGTGAAGGACTTTTTTTTCTTTGGGGATTACCCCAAAATGCCTGTTTGGGATATTTTTCCTTTTTTATATTTTTATTCTTCTATCACAAGTTTCCTTAGGGAACCCTGAAACTCTAATAGTTTAGATGTTTTTATCTAAGACAGATGACAGGGTTACTTCTCTGTGACTCATGAAAGATTTTTGTGCTATGGCTGAAATGTATTTTGAGGATTATTTTTTTTTTTTTAATATTTCAGCATAAATTATAGGGAATTACCTGAAATAACTTTGACAAGTATGAGCTTGAATAACTAACAATAACAAGAAAAAATTACCAGGAACTTACTTACATTTGCAATACTTTTCTGCTATATATATGAGTCAAGTACCTATATTGCTTGTTTCACTCCCATCAATATTAATTACAGCAATAAAAATGACTCCGTTATTGCTGTCCTGAAAAGATGTTAATGATGTGGTCATCACTGAAATAGCTAAATTGGCTAATGTGATGGCACAATAAATTCAGACTATAATTGGGCTGATTCTCTTTTCTCTGACATCTGTGTAAATTAGCAGCTCCCAGAGCATAAAACTCACACAAATGAGCAAAGATCCAGATCTTTGCTTTATAGCTGTGGAGACCAGTTTGTAACAGTTAGGTAATTTTAGTTAGTCACTCTGCACTTTTGTGCTGCATTAGCTGGCATTTATATTCCATAGACATAGCCACCTGCATCTCAGCCTCTTCAATACCTAAATTACTAATGTATTAATATTCTTGCATCAGTCACATTTTCCAGCAATTCACCACAAAGTATTTCATGATGAATAAATAGAATCATAGGAAAAATACCTTTATATATTGCATGTATTGAACAGCTGTAAACAAAACCCCAAAAACCAAAAAATTCACATTTAAAACCCAAATCTTTAAAACTTAGGAAGAAAGCCTCAAAACATTTACTTACCCCTCCTGTTTCTTTCATTTTAACTACCTGACTGTTTTTCTACAAGGTTCCAGGTTTGTTTAGAGAACACACTGAAAAGTCAGATACTGATGAACAGCAAGACAATACTTTGGCGTTTTTATTTCATTCAATTTTTTCAAGCTTTATTCGCTGTACAATATTTAGACTTTGCTCTGAATATAGAATGATTGATTTTTTTCCCAGCATTTCCACATTGCTTCTCCTCTGTAGTATCCATGGGTTTCACAATGATTATTGGATTTTTGTGCAAAGCATTTCTGTTAGACAAAGGGATTACAATATTTAGAGAAGGAGAAGGTGAGGCAATGGTTGACCTGATTTTACCTCACTTATTTTAGTTGCATAACTTTGGTACCTAAGTCAACAGTTTATTAATTTCAGATTTGATCTATTGATACTTAAAAGAAAAAAGATCTTTGAAGAACAGGACAGATTTTAACCGAGTGCCTCTTTGTTTCAGCTGCTAAAGGAGCATAACTGAATTATGATTCTAAATCTTATAGTGCCAAAAATTCACTGTAGATTGAGATAGATTGAAACTCCCATTTACCAGTGAGTTTTGCAAGGCTTAATTTCTCCTGGGAATAGGAAAAAAAGCTGCTTATAAAGTGAATCTGTTTCCATAACTTTATTGTTTTCTTGAAGGAATTATTCTTATAATCAATCTTGCTTGTGAGGTTTTCTTCAGAGCAGAGGACCTGCAGATCTTATGCCAAGCATCCACAAAGCATGAAACACACATTTAACAGCCAACAGTAGTAATTTTGGTTAAGACAACGTGCCTAGGAGTATAGAAGGCATTCTGCAGAAGTAGCTCTGGGCTTGGGTCCCCCGCAGATACATTTCAACTGCCTCTGTCAGTTGAAGTCTATTCTCTTAACATGTTATACATATTCCAATTTCTGTAAAAAAAAAAATTTAAAAAATCTAACAGCTCATTAAACCGAACAACCTTCACTTATCCCCAGAGCCTGGCCCATTTCTGGACGCTGGCACATAAGAAATTGAAATGGAGAATTCAGCCGCTAACACGCAGCCGCTGAAATACTTTGGCACTTTGCAGTTCTTCACTACTTGACGCCCCTTGTCAAAACATTAAGGGGGATGTAGAGCAGCAGCATGTCATTATGTAACATTTTTACACATCATATTTATAAAGAGTCAAACACATTTTATTCCTGATCTAGAACTCTGCTAATTAGATGCCACTGACAGTTTGACTGCAGACTTTGAGTCTGAGCACTGTCATGCTGTTCCTGCTTGGCATTTATAGTTGGCTACTCCATAGAAGCTTGGGCCATTCTGCTCAGGTTTTCAAGGCGAGACAGAAGCATTGAAACTTTTCACCACTCGTTCATCATCTCTTGCTTGTTAATTAATGTCTGCATAGTGCTTCCAGTATGTGCTGTCAGATTTCTGTCTTTTATTTCCCTGGTGAAAAAGCCTAGAAAACACAATCGTGGATGCCCTACAAACCATCCTAGATGGGGAAAAGAAAAGAGATTAAATCACCTGAGACTACAACCTTTTCAAAAGTGCATTTATCATAATATTATATACCAATACAGGTTATTGCTCTTGTGATTTTAGGTTAAAGAGATTTTTGTCATTTTGCCAGCTCAGGTTCAGCAAAAGTGCAACAGTACAGGGCTTAGCAGCCGTGGAAAGCGAACCCCAAAGCATGGAAAGGTGATGATCAAGTTATTGAACTTTGAGGTAAAGGTGCATACCTGACAGATCTTACTTTCTTTCCTAGAAGTTGTAACTGTTCCTGGATCATGTCCCAGAACATCCTACTGGTAGCTGGAGTTTGTAATATATTCTTCTCAGCTCTGACCATGCTGTTAAATGGCCCCTGTCCTTACCATCTTCCTGAGCTCTGAATGAGTCAGCCACACATTGCAGACACTTTGTGGACCCACCAGGTCCATTACAACTGTTGTTAAAGGTATCCATTGTACTCACATTCTCCAAAGTCTTAATCTTTGTAAGTTACTAGTTGTCCATACAGACTAAATGGCACGTGTCTACAGGAAAGGATTAAACCCCTTGTAATGATATTCAATAGGAATTTATCTGCCTGTACCCAAATTCATCATATCTCCTTCCCTGAACTGCATACTTCTAAATGTTACTATGCATTTTCTATTGAAATTTTTCTGCATGCCAAAAAATCAGGCACAGTAAGGTAGAGGAAAAAGGTGTTTTCCAGCAAAAACACCACTGCAATGCAGATTAGGAAAGGCAACAAAGCTAGGAAGGATCATAACAGAGAAAGTCTCTATGAGAAATTACATCAATTCCTGGCTTTTCTGTTTTTCATCTCTTCACAATGATAACTGTATCTGTTGCATTCCCTAAATTATGTGGTCATCTGAGGGTGGCGAAAGCTCTTGTAACAGTTTAGTTCATCAATTATCTAAAACCCTGTGTCAAGGCTCAGTGAAATCAAAGGTATTATAATTTAACCTTTTCTGCTGATTTCAAAGTAACAAATACCATTTCATGCTTCTTCATACCAGTCAGGGTACTCATGCAACTTCTGAGAGGGTCTATCATTTATTGAACACCTAAATACGCATTTATTTGATAAACTTGGAGGCAAATATACAGAAATATGGTTAGAAATTGTTATTTAGGGAAACTCTTCCAATCCATGGAAACACATTTACAAGAAAAGACAGATTTTAAAGGTTGGGGGGGAGAAGGGATGGTTTGATTTGTTTTTCAGTATTAATTACTTCAAGTCCCCAGACTATAGGATTATGTTGAGAGCTCAAGTTTATCTAATATTTATAAAGAACTGGATGCCTTTTTAGAAGTGTAAAATCATGGCTTTAGGTAAGGGCAAACTTTACCTTTATCAGCTCAGCATCTTAATCTTGATCTCCTCATTTGAAGAGCTGTAGAAAAGGGGGTATGTGGGGAAAACATGAGAGCAATTAGCAGGAAAATGTTTGTCTCTTGATTTTGTACTCCTTGGTCTTTGGAATCAAAAATTACTTTACATTTACTCAAAATAAAGCGAGATCTTGCTCAGGTGTGAAATTCTCCCCACAGAAATCTCCCATGGCAGTAGTAAATAATGCAGCACAAGGTAATGACAATGACACATTAGAGCTTTGTTTGAATGCACGCTGTGCTTTGTGCATGATGCAGAATTCAATGGACATCAATTTGAAGGGGGGAAGAGGTTTGTTTGTGTTCACATTACATAATCCACTTGTCTTTGTTGTTCCCATTCTAGGCATTTTGTCCAAAGATGTTCTGCTTCTCATAAAGTGCATTCAGCCTTATCTGGAGCTCAGAAGCCTGAGGCTTTGTTGCAATTGTTATTTATAACTTAACTATAAAAAAAAAAAAAAAAAAAAAAAAAAACTAAANAAAAAAGATAGCTGAACAGGAAAACACTTCTTCAGTCATAAATAAATAGCTCATTTGTACCTGGGGAGGAGAAGAATAGCTTTCAAAGAGCTTTCACTTCAATTGCAAAATCATGACTTCCAGGTAGAAGCAATTGGAAGAAGGCTCTCTAAAACAAGATTCGTGCCATTTGTTGTTGAAAGCACATTGCTAAGATTTCCAAAATTGCTCTGAGATTTGAATACCTTTGTGGGTTTTTAGGTGTCCCACTTGGAATTAATCTGAAAGGAGCCCTTATAATACTAAGCATTTCCAGCTCCCTGAAAACTAGACACCCCTGTCAACCATCTAGAAATGGTGGAACACAAAATTCTTGCCTAAGAGAAAATGAGTGGCAGCTGCAGATGGAGAAGCATATTCATGTGGGATAATTTAAGCCTTTGAAATACAATGGAGCTATAGAAAAGAAATCTTGATAAGTATCATTTGAACCATCCAAGTAACAATTTTTTGACCTATTATCACTACTGATTTTGTGCTCAGAAGCTCATTTCAGATAAGGGCCTAACCATGTTTATGTTTATGATGACACTGCTATCTGTGACTGTGTTTGATATCAGATATATTGGTATGAAGCTAAAACACTGATACTGGTGTTTTTTTCCAGATATAAGAATAAGATATAACCACATAACTACATAGCATCATAGGGCTTGGATTGGAAGGGACCTTAACGACCATCCAGCTCCAAATCCCTGCCATGGGCAGGGATGCCAAGACTCATCCAGCCTGCTCTTGAACCCTTCCAAGGATGGGGCAACCAGACATTCCATGAGTGTAACCGTTTCAAGTATGTTGTTCAGTAATACAGCAACATCATAGTTGAAATAGGGAAGTTTTTTGTACTGACAAAACCTCACATGTTGGCTCCAGAAAAACTATTCAAAAGGGTTTGACTTTCAAAAACCAGGAGAAAACCCTCAGTTCTGTTGTCCCCAACATGTGCAGGTTTTGCAAAGACATCTCTCCATTTCATTTCAGGTTGTTTTTTTTTGGTGTTTAGGGGGAAAAAAAGGAAGAGAAGGGTCATCATTCATACAGTGGAATTGAATTAGAACCACACATAAACAAGGGGATTTTACTAAATTTTAGTTGAGGCTGTTTTTTTTCTAAATGACTTGTTTTGCTGGTCTCTCAGATCATCATCCATGTTACATTTGAACATTTCCAAACCTCTTGAAAAAAACAGATATTTTCCCTCACTTTTCTGTTATCAATCTTGAAGAATACTTCAAATTTCCCCAGCATACAAGTTTTCTAAGCAGGAGCAGAGAAACTGCCTGAACACTCTAAAGCTCATGCTGAAATACAAAATTTCTCTACTTTTGAATTCTTTTCAGTAGGTGTTGAGATCTTTTATATTAAATTGCATTTTACATGTTCAAAACTTCAAAAGAAGGTGTTGATATAATTGATACATGATAAGTCTGACAGTTTGTGTCATTATATGAGTCTCACCCAGAAGTCTTCTGAAGGAAAAAATAATTTAAAAATCTTTTTTCCTAAAGAAAGGAAGCTTTAATGATCAAATAACTTCTTAATGACATGGTCTAATCCATAAAGTCATAGTTCATGTCCCAGCATTCAGCATTTTAAAGTGGATTACATGTAACTATTCTGACTCTTATATTTCAGATATTATTTTTAGATGTATCTTTTGTAGCAACAGGATTGTATTTTGTGGTTATATACTCCCCCTTATATTTGTATTAGATTACAAATATGGAAATATTTTACAATTACTTAATTGGCAATTAAGTTTTGTTGCCTCTCAATGGATATCAATAGGATGGGGACCTGTCCTAAAATACCACTTTTACAAATTTTTTTTGATCAAGCCAAATAACAGAGAAAAGCCTGGGGATGGCCAAGAACAAATCTTGGAGCAATTTTTGGAGAGCTTGGGAAAAGGAAATACTCTGAATATCAATTAGATGATTCATTTCCTGTTGAAATTTGGGTCACCAATATGTGATTTAGTTGATCGGGGATTCAAACTGCTATAAAATGTAGGCATATTTTTTGTTTGTTTTTGGTGGGGTGTCCTAGGTTACAATGTAAGATGTGCCCAAAGTATGTATTCTATCACCACCCTCAGGAGCTGTTGGAACCAGGTGGGGCAGTTTTCCCTTGCCCCTCCCTCTGGGCTATCTCCTGTTCATGGGCCATCAATGCCTTGCCCATGGCTCACAGGTGACTCCCCCTGGGTGTTATCTCTGTTAATGGGCAATCAAGGACCCATTGTATGACTCATAGAATGAGATCAGCCCATTGTGAGATGCTCCACCCAGGGGGAGGAGCCAAGTATTCCCACCTGGATATAATCTGGGACAGCACAGTGGGCACTTGGCCTGCTGGACTCCTGGAGGACCAGAGCTACCAGACCTTTTCCTACGGGATCACTGCTTCACCAAGACCACTTCATCTGGACCGCTCCCACCACCCTAACTAACAGGGTGTCAGGTTGTATAATTTTCATTTATTTTATTTCACTTTTATTCCTCCTATTAAATTGTATTTTCTGACTTGGAATCTCTCACTGGTTTTACTTTCAAACCAGCACATGGGGTCTGTGTGAGACCTATGAGGAGAAGCCAAGGAAAGAATAATTGATCAATAAACCCAAATGATACTAGATATGGAAATATAAAAAGAACTATCCTTTAGAGTCGTATATACCAATGTAGAATCAAACACAGGACAAATATGACCACTATATCATTGGGAATATTTTGGGAATGTGTCATGAGAAACCGATTCAGAGAATTCCTTTTATCATCTCTCCATATTCCTTGCTGAAACATGAACAGTACTGCCTAATCTGTCTCCATTTTCCTTCCAGCCTTCATTTTTATAGACCATCCTTCTGAAAACAGCAGAAAGTTTTACAAATTCTAAATATAGAGGAAGTCTTCTACACAATCACCATGTTGGACAGGTAACATCAGCTTTGTACCAAGATCCTTCCAAAGATCAAACACCACAGAGTTATAGAGAAATCAGGAATGGACACAGCATCAGACCTTCTCCATAAACACTACATTGCATAAACATTCTACAGCTAAAAAAAAAAAAAAAAAAAAAATTTCAGGCATAACCCCAGCCTTCACACAAACTCATCTCAGTGTCACTTGGCTGTTACTCTCACCATGGGGGTCTTATTCCTTGTTGGTATGAATGAATCAGAATTTAAAACCAAATGTTTGTATTAACAGACCTCCAGTTAAAAGCTGCATGCACATTTCAATCTTACAATCAATGATTTGTGTCCCACAGCCATCCCTGGCACCAATGAGTGTGGTATCTGTATTAAAAAGTTCTTCTTTCATAAGTTCTGAGTCATGAAGAGAGGAGGATGTTCTCCTTGTGCATGAGAGAAACTCAGGAGGGATGGAGACTGCCAGGTCCATTATTATCCCATGGGATTAGGAAGCATTTCTGCACTATTTACCACCTGATCCATTTTACAACTCTGTTTACCTTTCCATGTGCTTGAAGACAAATGACACAAGAATAATAAAACCTACATTCTGTGAAGAGCAGTTCTCCATCCAGTCTGCTCTGCAGCCCATGAACCTTAGGTTAGGTACTTCCACCTCACTTGGTCAGACAAATCTGCTCCTGCAGGAGTACTCAGACCATGTCAGACTTCCCTGAGCAACTCAAAATAGAGTTATGTGAACTTACAGTTTAAGAGAAATAAAAGTACCAACTTAACACATTCTCAGTCTTGCAGTAGACAGCAAGAGGAGAGAGAAGACAGATTTGGATGTCAGTGTTTTAATTTAAGTCAGGCACGAGGTTGAAGGCAAGCTTGGGACAAGCAAGTAGGTGCAAGAAGAGATAGGTGGAAGAAAGCAGGAACAGGATCTTAGGCAGGCAGGGAGAGCTGAATGATCAAAGCTTAGGAATGGTTTATAGAGGAATATTGCTTGGTGTGCAGCATGCTGGAAGAATGGTTTTGTTGGGCTTCAACTGCATTTGATGACTTAATAACATGAGTCAATTATCATTATTATGGCTTCAAGAGTGGGTTATTTGAGCCTTACAGCTTTGATGCCAACATTACCAGTCATTTACTAAGTTTTCTCTAAAAATGTTCATCTCAGGTATTTCAGATCCATTAAAACATTGCTGCCTCTTCTCATTTATAATGATACTTGCATTCACATGGCAGATCTTTCCAAATTCCGTGAGGAACAATGTACCAATTAGAGTGTTTGTAGGCTTGTGGGCTTGAGGGAAGTTCAGGGTTTGTGGGTTTGAGGGATGTCAATAAGATCTTCACCACAGCCAGCATGTCAGTGCTGGTCTCCCCTCACAGGATGTGTCTCTGGTAGTCCAGACACCATCCCTGGGCTCTAAACCTGGTGTCCAAGATCCATAATGCTGAATTTGTTGCCCTGAAACATTGTGGATATCCCATTCCTGGAAATTTTCAAGTCCAGCTTGGAAAGAGTAACCTGGACTAGTGGAAGGTTTCCCTGCCAGTGGGCGGGGGTTGAACAAGAGGATCTTTAATGTTCCTTCCCACCCAAATCATCCTGCAATTCTATGACTTGTTACATGCTCGTCAATGCATCAGTCACCTTTCACAGAGATAACTTTTCAGTAACCATTCTCATGGCACTTTCAGCACAGCTTTCCTGAGAGAAGATTCATGTTGATCCCCATGAAGCAGTTTCACATATGGCACGATCAGTGGCTCAGTCCTCTTGAAGGAATATTCTCTTAATTCTCTAAACTGTGTGATCTACCCTGATTGCACAGCCTCAAAACCCTTCCTTGTTTATTGGGATTTAAAGCTACCTTTTCCAGACTTCCTATTTTTCAGCCAGACCTGAAGAGAAGGAAAAGCCAGAGCACCACTGGGAGAACTTGCTCTGTCATTGTGAAAATATGACAGATCCTCAAATTACAGTGGGGATAGTTGAAGCACTGTGGAGGAAGGCCCATGTTACAACACTAGTAAATTAAATGTACTTTTGTAGCTTTTGTATCTTACACAACCCAGCAGGAATGACATGAGGAGAGATGACAGGCAAGCACATGCCTCAGCTAAGGAGAGGGGAAAGAAGGTGAGGAAGCAGGAGGTGGTGATAGAGCATGAACAGCTTCACAAGGCATCCCCAGACAATCAAGTTGACAGAAGGAGTGGGAGTTTGCAGGCAAAATTTCTGCAGTCTCATTAGATTGGGAGCAGGCTGATGAGAGCTCTAAATAACAGGTGCTTTACTTAACAAGGGAGAGAGAACATGAAAATTAAATGAAAAAAAAAAATTATTAGGGCTGAAGTTTCACCAGAAGTGTCAGAGGCTGAGGATATGACAGGGAGAAATGGTGCTCTGCCTTTCTCTGTGCCTTTGGGTGTCTGTAGGCTCATGGGCAGGAGCTCAAAAGGTCTCCTGGGAATACCAGCCACCCTGCAGAGTTCTGCACATCCTTGCAAGAAACTAAGTTTTATACAGCTGTAGAGTTTTTGTGACTCTTCTGAGGAAGCTCTGATATTTCTTCTTCACCTTACAAAAATATCCACAGAACTCATTCATCAAAATAACTAGTTATACCACTCCCAGGGACAGAACACAATCTACCATCAAGTTCAATATAAAAACTTGTTCTTTGAAAAGTAGGACCTCCTTATGAGTATTTTATCTCTATGTAACGAGCCAATTAAATCCTCATCCAGTTTACAAAGGGATTGTTTATATACAGCATAGCACAGGTATCCAGCAATTACAGAAGTTGTCTATCCATCACCAGTTTCTTTACTTTTCTCATGGCATCTTAATTTCTCATGGCAATCTTTTTTAAAATTTCCTTTTAATACAAAAATAGTAAAGGAATGTTAATGTTCTCTTGTCTTCATTGGTCAAAATGAGATGGATACATCACCATCTTAAATTTGCCAGTGGCATTTTTTAAAAATTTCAAGCTAAATCTGAAATGATTTGAAAATTTCTCCACTTGTTTCTTAACACTGCTTCATGACTGCCTTGCCAAGAAATGGGAATTCAGTTTTTCAGGAGGCATTTTGTCAGTAACAACGGGTAAATTTGCAATTAGTTACATCGGGCCTTGCTAATTGGTCACAGTACCTGGTTCTCCTGAAATTCTTGAAGGCAAAGGAAAGAAACTGGAGGCTGCTTCCCATCTCAGAGGCAGGAAATTATTACAAAATTGACAAGCATTATTTAATCTTGTCCATATCAGCATTCAGCTCCCACATCTACCAGGACTCTGAAGAAATCAAGGCTTGCTTCTTCATTCTGCAGCAAATTACCACTTTGTGCCTGAATTTTTGTTTTATTTTGTGGAGGGAAGAAGAACTTAGAGATAATTTTTCACTCAGTGGGTTTTTCTGATACATACATAAACTCCTATTGACCCATTTCAAAGTTCACCACAGGGAAGTACTTTAAAATCCTGAAATTATTTAACTTTTTTTTTCCTCGTTACCCTTTTTACACCCTTGCCTGAGGCTAGCACAATTTCACTTGCCTTCTGCAGTCTGTTTTTGTCCATGGTACAAGATACACAGGAATGTGTTGATTCATCTCCTCTGACTTTGGATCCTACTGCTCAGTTGTTTGGCTACCTGTAGCTCTCTTCATAATCACTTCAGAGACCAGAGGGCTTTAAGGTAAAATTCATTTGGCCTATTTTAGACATTGGCTTTTAGCATGAAATAAATTGCACTCCAGAAGTTCTCATTTCTCTCCCAAGTGAGCCTCAGGTGACCAGCACACCCCAGCTGCCTATGGTGTGGCTGTCTGCAGCTGTGTTAAATCAGTCCCACCCATGAATTTCACTCAGGGCCTCCATCCACTGAAATCCACAGTGAAACTCCCTTAGGCATTGGGTACAGTTCTGCCCCATTTCATCTTTGAGAAGAAATGGATGTGCTTTCAGATGTCTTAAACACATGGCAGGCTTTTACTTTCCCAAGATTTAGGACAGCACCTTAAAGACTCATTAAATATCTCCATTGAGTTGCTCCTGTTCACTGATCTGTTTGAAATTAAAATTAAGTTAGTGCTATAGGGTTGGAGATGTAACATTCTTCTGCAGGTTTGAAATTGTAGAAGTAATTGTTTTATTAAAATATTTGCTCTTTTTCTCCCTACAAGGTTTTTGATGGCCTGGAAGTCAGTGTAGAGCATCATTCTAGCCGTTAGTGCTTTGATTTCCACAATGCCTTTCTTTATTTAATGGGCCTGAAATATTGATTAACATTTACAGATTCAATTCCAAGCACTTGCCAGGGGTTACAGGGAGCCAGAGAGAGCTGGTTGTGCCAGTCAGATTCTGAGGTGTAATGAAATCCCCTACTGTGCCTGTCAGCTTATCCAGTGTACAGGTCATTTCCCACAAGGTCTGCCGTGTTGAAAGAAGCAGTTTTCACATGAAACATTTCATAGGGAAAGGGAAAATATGTCTCCAGTATTGTATGCTTTATCCCTTTGTCTAATATTGAATGGCCTCATTGCTTCACACAATTTTTGCCCCCAAAGCTTTCTAAGTCAATAGAAGAAGAATGTTTCAGGTGGGCAAAAGTCAAGACTTGCAGTGTAAATGCTTTATTACTGTTGTCAAGGAATTTCACAGTAACTAAGGCTAGAGATAGACAAGCCCCAAAAGGACTGGAATCTCAATCCATTTTAGTTAAGTATTGAATGATTCTTTTATTCTTCCAAATATTACAAAGCTCCCTTTGAAAGATACTTACATCTTTCTTCCAATAATGTCCTCTTTCTTAATTTTTTCCAAGACCACATCTTTCCTTCGTATTCAAACTCACCTATTTCAATCCAAGTCCAAATAGAACATATTCTATTCCACCCAAGTCTACATCTGATTTTCTCTTTTTTTAGGATCAGAGTGCTTTTGTCTTCTTATCTCCTATAGAGAAGAGAAAGAATTTGCAGAGAAAGGTTTCATGTTTCCAGTTTTGCTCCTGCTACTAAATGTTAAATATCTGATTTTAAAAAGGTTCTTTTAAAGAAAGATGTCCTGTTCTTTGAGTGACTAGGATCTAATTTTAGATTGACTATAACAATAGTCTTTATGCCAAAAAAAATCAATGGCCCTGATATTTCATGTGATATTGTCTCATGTTTAAAATTTCTGAATGAGTATTGTTGTTTGCCCTTAGTTCTCTGACAAGGAGGGGGACACAGGTACCTGAGCTGGTCAATGCTTCCAGTGCTGTGACCTGACCTGACCTCAAAATGATGGCTTTGATTTACAATTTTAGAATAGATTTTGTCTGGTTTGTCCATCAGCTCAAATTGTAATGGGACATTTGACACTGATGAATGGCTGGATAGAACCACCAAGGGATTCAAAAATATTTTCTTCAGTTTTTGCTGAGTTTATTGAAAGGAGAGGGAAAACATCCACCTGAGAATGATGCATTGGATATTTTAGATGTTACTGGGAGTTGCTCAGGGGGGATCAAGCCCACTGCTTTAATTGAACATTTCTAACAATCTAAATGTAATGCAAATTGAAAAAGACAAAGGAGTTTCCNTTGACATTCCCTAGAAAGTGCACATTTTCTCCTTCAAGTATGTTTTAATTTATTTGTATGTTATTTACAAGAAGCTTTAAACAAAGATAAATGGCAAACATTCAGTCCTGATAAACAGTTTGCTACCAAAGATTGGTTTCCCATCTCCAGGAATGAGCTTCAGTTAAACTTCATCTAAAGTTTCTCCCTGTCTGCAATATACACCCATTTCTGTTGCTAAAAATTAACTATGGTCTGTATAAACCTGTCTTAGTAATTATATTTCAATTTCTGCATTCCCCACTGAGAACAGGATGTCTTTAACAAGAGCTTTGCTGGAAATGGGAATGAAAGTGACTTTATTTCTGGTAGCCAGCATTCTCAACGTTAATTCAAATGATCCATGAGTGATTCCTAGAGTGGGATCTCATTTAAGATTAAGTATCATATATTTAAGTATCCATATGTAAGCTGAGCATTTAATCTCCTGATAGGTACAGCTGACAATCATTGTATCCAGAAAACTGTTCATGAAGAGTAGAGTTCAACTGTTTAAGCTTCCTGAAACTTGAATAACTGGGGCATTATGCCTAAGGCATTCCTACTGGACTGGCAAATATAAAATAGGATTTGTGGGAGTTGACATCACTGTGAAGCAGAAGCTAGAGGCCAAGCAAGATACTTCTCAGAATCTGAAATTATGCAAGACTGTATTTAGGCAACTGGATGCTGTCCTAGATAACTGTTTCAGGGTAAGCTGATAGTCTGAGCACCACAAATATCACAGATCCCAGTTATGGAGACAAATCCTAGAGGATTTGTAACCTGTACAAACCTTGGACAAACATGGCATGGTCTTTGTAGAAGACATAAGCCCTGTGCAGGGGAAAGGCAAGTGGGGTCCATAAAGGAACCTAAAATGGCAATTGACATATTCATTTAGGCAAATTAGCTAAGTTCTAGAATCCATTGAATTTTCAATAAATGTTCTTTGACTACACCAGGAGCTTACATGTGTAGACACCTGCAGGAAAACTTTTTAGGACTTTCATGGTTCATCATATCAATGATGAGATTGCTCTGAATACTCCATCTGATGTACCTTAGGACCTTATTGGCAATAAGAAATGGGTTTTTTCCACACAGAATCAATTAGGTTGGAATAGATCTCTAATAGATCTCTTCTCTCATGGAATCTAACCTCGTCACCCGGAGAGTGCCACATCCAGGCTTTCCTTAAACAACTCCAGGGATGGCAACTCCACCACCTCCCTGTGCAGCCCATTCCAATACTTAATCATCCTTTCTGTAAAGAAATTCTTCCTGATATGCATCTTAAACCTTTCCTGGCATGGATTATTATCCATAAATTATGGATCCACAAGCCTATACTGAGCAGATATCAACTGGCCACAACTCAGATGATCTCCTGCTTTCTTCTGAGGTGGCTAAGGGTCTCTTTTTCATTTCTGCTTCCTAATTTAATTACCTTAGGAAACAGCACAGTGGAGG
>WEIU01009248.1:66443-83616 GCA_013389925.1 Aegithalos caudatus
AGGATGCAGTCTCACCTCATCTTGATGGAAGATTTCAACCCAGAGAATCAGGGACTCAAATCCTCTTCAGATTCGTAACATTTCTTGGAATGACCACTTCCTTTGACCAGGGGGGCTGGTATTTCAGTACTGATATTGATTTTCTCTGTACAAAGTAGTTAGACATGAATTAGTATGAGATGTGTGACATAGATTTTACTTCCTCTCGGACAGTCCAATCAGTAGCATGATTCAAGTCTTGCATATTTTTCTGTAGGCCACTGAAAATGCCATTCATCAAGTGGAGGAAAGCAACAAGCACTTGAGAAGAGGTGAATTCATCAGGCTGACCTGCAAGGATGGATCTGCCCTTAACTGGGTGGACAGGTTGGTTCAGATTAGGGAAGAAAAAAAGTGAATTTTAACATCTCATATCCTGTGACTGCAAGTGAAAGACAATACTCACTCTCATATCTCTGACTCAGAACTTTATTTTAAAAGGAAAACACTGTGTTTCTAGATGAGGAAAACCTTTATTTGACTTTTAAGAAGAGAAAAAAAGTATCTCAGTGCAGATCAACTCCAACATTGTGGGTTTTTCTGAAAAGAGGTAAACAGAAAAAAGCAATAACTAGCAGACCCCTAATGAAAAGAAGGTAAACTCAGATGAAATTGAATTTCAGCAGAAGATTTGTGCCTAATTCCCTTCTCATTTTTACAATCTGGGTCAAAACTATAGTTTCCTGGCATTGTCATGCCTTGGTTTCTAGTGGTGTCTTTCCAGTGTGTCTTTGACACCATTTCATACCCAACTCCATTCCTCAGAACAGTTTTTCAGCTACTTTTCAGCTTTTCTAACTCCAGCTAAAAACCCTTATTTTAAAAACTATTGTCACAATTTCTGCTTTCTTACATTCCCCTTTGCTTGGAAAGAAAGGTCTATTGACTTTAATTCAGTTTGACTAGACTCCAGAGACTGAAACTTTTTTTTATTCTTGTTTTCTTTAACAAAATGCAATGTTTCCTCTTTACATTGCATTTCTTGTTTCTTATCCATTTTCTCACTGTACTGTCCACATGAATGTATCCCCTTCAGTTAAATAATTGTCTTTTTAGAGCTACTTTGTAGTATTAAAGACAAATCTCTAACATTTTCATCATGTTGACATAATAACAGCCCAAGATATCCCTGTCTGCAGAATGCCGAGGGCATGAATTCTAACATTTTGCTGTAAGCTAAATTGAAAAAAAAAAGGGGAAAAAAAAAAAAAAGTTTTGGCAGCTGTGATTGACCCTATCTGGTATAAATCAGCTATGATGTATTTAAATTAGTGTCTTTTAATTGGACATCCACAGGAATGGGGACAGCACTGAACATGATCAGGTGAAATCTCTGCTGCAACCCAGAAATAAAGTTTTCATTTACATTTGCTGATCTCTAATTGTGGCACCTTTTATGAAGATCTCCATTTTCTCTTTTCCTCATGCTGGTCACACTCTCAGCTCCCTTTGTCTCTCTGCCCCTTTAGCACAAGGATGCACTGACTTCTTCCTGAAGACACGAAATCTTCTCATTTTCTGTGGTTTTGCCACATTCTTTTTAGCAGCCCCCTCATTCTCTGCATTTTCTACATCTAATCACCACCTTCCTTTGATTAACTGTAACTAAAACTTACAGGTGTTTTGGGGGATTGGTTTTGACTGAGGGTTTTTTGAGTTTTAGTGTAATAAAGCCAGAGATTTAGAAACACAGATCACACCAGCTTCTGTGGTGGTGTTCTGTTCCTACATTTAGTAAAGGTGCATTTAAAAATCTCCTTCTTGGTGCCTCAAATAGCTCTTACACCATTGAAACTTAAATGGAAGTGAAGTTTTAAAACAAATGCTGAACACCCACAGGTTCCTTTGGTTTTAGTGGTTATTGCAGGTGCTTTATCACTTCTAAAATTTGCACACTTTTACTCAATTTGGAAAGGCCAGCACATTTGCAAAAGTGCACTCTCCACCCTGCAGAGTTTTGTGTTTCAGTAAATGTGTTACCAAGGGGAAAAAAAGATGCAGACCTTGAGATTGGTGCTTAATTTCTGCCTTTTATTACAGGAGCCCTTCCTCTAATGCTTCATGATAAATTCAATCATTGACCAATTCCTAAAGCAAAAGCAGGGAATCTCTGCCTTCAGGAGCAGGCAAAGGTTGAGATTTCTTTTGAGATGACTAATGGTCACTTTATAGTGTGTGAGTGGGGCACAATCAAGGTGCTTGACAGGCAGGGTAAAGGTACCTATGTTCACCTTAAAAAGTCCTCTTGTGGCTTTTCCATTGGCTTCCATCAAATTCCATTAAACAATGAATCTTGGCAGGGATTTTAAAAACCAGAATAAGCTTCTGTGGGTTCAAATTCACAAAAAAAAATCAAGACATTGACATCTAATTAAGAGGTGCTTCTTTAGAAACTCAAGAATCATTTAAATGTATTGTCATTTAGTTATCAAATTTCCCACACAGCCAGGAAGCTAACCTAAAATTCAAACATTTCCATGAGTTATTTTCACAGATCAACCCTTTTTCTTTCTTTTTTCTTTTTTCTTTATTTTTTTTTCCTTTTCTTTCTTCATTTTTTATTATTTCTCTGACAGTCCATATCTTAAAGCATATAGATTTTTGGACATACATCTTTTCAAAGCCAAGCAAAAAATCTGAAAGCAATTTGCAAGGTGAAAATGAAGCAAAGAAAATTCCCAAAGATTTCTTTCCTAGTGGTAAATCCGGGTCTATTTTATAGCTGAGGTAAGAAAATCCTTCCTTGAAAAGACATTTTCTAATTGAACATGAGATAAACAGATCTTTGGGCTAGTTCTTTATTTTTCTCCTCTTATCTTAACAGAAGATTATTCATATTATCAAAATTCTATTAAAGGGGTTTTATTGAAGAAAAATGTTGGGCTTATTGAAATTAATAATGTAACCTCCTTGAGCACCTGCTCACAACTAAAAGAAGGTCAGAAGCTCAGGATCAGTGAAAAATTGCCTAAAGATTAAAAATAACTTAAACATAACTTGTGTGGGATGTTTTATCTCATTTTTAGCACGTTGAGACTCCAATAACTCATATTTTCCAAGAGGAAATTGGATTCCAAAGGGCCAAGAAACTTCGTTTTCTTGAAATGAAAACTGAGGACCAGAAGCTTATGTAAAAAACGAACCCAAACAAAACAGAAAAATATTATGGCACTGAGGATGAAATCTTGAGATATGACAATATTGTGATCTGGACCTTTGTGATTACAGCTGCAGAGGAATAGTCTCATCTCCTTTATCTCAGAACAAGGACTGAAGATCTCTGAGGGAAGATAGTGCCACAAAAAAAAATACCTGACAGAAGCTCACAAATATGATTCTTTCACTTCCATTGAAATTTCTGCACACCTTGAAAGGTGACATTTGTGCTGTATCTTTAAAACTATATCTTAAAAAAGAAAAATACTGCAGTGAAGGAGATTCTGAAGAAAATGCATAATTTTAACAAAAAGAAATTATTTCTTTAGAACTAAATAATAAGTTGAAAAGTCCCCTAATTACCTCCTCAATACTAGGAAATATATGAATGAAAATTTTAATTTTTAGACCTTCATATTTGTTACATATTTGTTTTACTCAGATATTCCAGTGATGTGAAGCCCTTGAGTGTAAAAGGAAGCCAAAATTTCTTTACCAAGTGATATTTTGTCTTCAAGAATTTGCATTTTTTGAGGACAGTTTATTTTTACTTGTTGCTAAAGAACATTGCTTTTCTTAAAAACTTAGGAAAAATTATAAAACTTCTAAGAAAAGTGAACTTTTTTTAAATACAGATTTTTCCTAATTCTAAAGTAGAGATTTGAGGAAACATAAAAGAGAAAGAACAAAGGAGTGGAAGTGGGGGAGGAATTAGAAAATAGTGCTTAAAATTTCATAATTTCTATACTGAATCCATTTAATTCTATCTTTGTCCTCCCCTTTTCTGACTTTTTTCCTTCTACTCATAGCTGGAAAGTATCTTGGCCCAAATTATAGATCATTTATGTTGTATTAATATTCACCATTCCTTATTTTGACAAAACACTGATAAAAGTTGTTTGCTGAAGAAATACGTTAATATTAATAAGTGAATAATGAGTTCACTTAAGACTTTCATTATCTGTACATTCATAAGTTTGAAAGATGAACACAATAGCTGAGCAGAAAAATACTGCTAATTATGGTCTCAACTCCATCACCAGAACAGCACAGCTTTTCCTAGAGATGCACTAAAAGGAAGAATCAAAATATCATCCTTGGACTTCAGTGGAGCTGAAACCCCACCTCAGATTCATTTATTCGTTCTGGCTTTACTTCTCATCTTGCCATAACTTTCTAAATATTTGTTGAAAGAGCTCTTGGGAGCTCTCATGTTTGTTACAAAAGACTGGCCATATTTATTCCAGTAAGGGAAAACGTTGCCCTCACTGTAAACAAGAAGCAGCTGGACTGTGCTGATGAGCTCCAGTGAGAGCAGAGTTTATGCACATTTTTTTGTAGGTAGGCATTTGTGTATTGTCTGCCTCTCCAGCAGAGTTTTGTTTTGTCTTGGAGTTGATACTCCACACCAAGATACATGTAAATAGCCTTCCCATGGGCTCTAGCAAAAAAAAAAAAGTGATTGCAGAACATATCAAAACAGTCACAAAATTACTAAGCTGCCCTAAAATTGGTCTGAGAACTGGTTGAGGAGCAAAGAACAGCTGGAGTGGGCAAGAAGTGGCCACCAAGGGCTGAGAGAACTCCCTTACTGGAGCCTGGGATTGTTTGTTTCCAGGAGACACAGGAGAGCAAAGTCCATCCTAGGAATATTTTCTTATCATCTTGTTCATACTCTGAAAATTGAATCACACAATATTTTTTACAGGAAGAAAGAAACAAAGCCAAAACAAAACCTTACACAAAAGAGTTTTTTAGTGTACATTTGAGGACAAAATTAATAAGATCAACTCAGCCTTCAGTGCCAAGTCAGGAAGAAAATTTTCTTCAAGGTTTTGATTGAGTCTATTAGGGCCTCTTCATTATAAAACTTCCAGTGTTGCTCACAGTGGGAAACATGATTCCAAAGTAACTTGTCTGTCAGATTTGTTCTGGTTTAGCAACAGGAAGATTGAATCTTAAAATTAATGTAGGAAGTAGAACAGTGGGAATGGCTGAAAGATGCTTTGCCTATTAAAAGTTTATGCTTGTGAAATGTAAATCTTGATGTATCTTTGCTTTTTTTGGACATATGTAATTGCTGGATCAGCTGGAAACTTGAGTTATCCCAGCACAGGTCTGACTTGCTCTCTTAAAATCTCTATCTGTCATCTGTAAAAAGGACATTTGTACAACTATTGTCCTACCTTTTATGCCTTATTTAAGTGCCAAGAGATTTGTGTCCACCTAATATTCTAATGAGTATTCTAAAAGGATAGATAGATAGATAGATAGATAGATAGATAGATAGATATAGATAGATAGATGATAGATAGATAGATAGATAGATAGATAGATAGATAGATAGATAGATAGATAGATAGATAGAAAGAAAGAAAGATAGATAGATCTCCAAATAAGTAATTTTTATTTCATTAATGTGATATAGGCAGATTTTTCCCAGTGGGCCACATGACTATTCCAGAGAGCAAATTCAGTCACCAAATAGGATTCTGACCAAAAGGATGGTGTGATTTCCATCCTGGGTGAAATATTCTAATTTAAGCATTGTGAATACCTTCCAGTGTGATCACCTGTTAGGTAGAACATGCAGATTTAAGGTATTTTGTTTTAAAGGATATTTTTTTACCTTTTCTTTTCTGAGCTGAAGATAATCTGAAGGTATTTCAAGATGAAGGCATTTATATTCCAAGGAGCAAAACAAAGAGATACTGTAATGGCATATGTGAGCTACATTTACCCTGAGGCATTTACCATAAAGTTCAGGGTGGTTTTTTTGTTGCATCACTCTGACAGCTGTGAATAGGAAAGTGAACATATTGCTATTGTCACTGGGAACTACCATTTACATCTTTGGATACATGAGGGAAAGGGAAAGGTATCAGCATCTGTGAGAACACACAGAGGATGTAGATCCACAGAGCTCCCTTGGATTCATTTTGTCTGGAATTCAAGAGGGACAAAACAGATAAAACAACTGCTGATTATTTTTCTAATAGGGAAAAGAGGGAGAGAATGACGTTGGAGGAAGAAAAGTAAGGAGAAATGCATGGTAAGAGAGAGGGAGGAAGGGAAGGAAGTAGGCAAGCTGGCAGGTGAGTATGCAGAAATTAGAGACAAATGAGGAAAATTGTATAAAAAGAAAAGGAAAAAAATGAAAGAGCAAAAGAAAAGTGGAAGGAAGGAAGGAAGGAAGGAAGGAAGGAAGGAAGGAAGGAAGGAAGGAAGGAAAAGAGAGAAAGAGAAAATGAAAGAGAGACAGAAAAAAAAAAAAAAGAGAAAGAGAAAGAGAAAGAGAAAGAGAAAGAGAAAGAGAAAGAGAGAGAAAACAGAGAAAGAGAAAACAGAGAAATCTAAGAAGACAAAGGCTGACTTCTTCCTACATATTTTTCTGGAGAGGTACATATGGTATATTTGATGTGCAGAGACAATTTAAAATGACCTTCTACAAATGTCCTAGTGCACAAAATAAGAAAAATCCATCACTTTAAATGTCTGGAAAAGTTCATTATGCTTTCTCTAGTCTCTGTGGAGCATCTTTAAGCAAAAGCATGGTAAATAATAAATCAATTTTCTATCGCCACCTATGAGTGAAAATGTAGAACTGCAAATTATTCTTCTGTGCATGACAGAGGAAAGAGATGTGACAGTTGTCGTTCAAATATTTCCAGACATATATATTATATGTCTGAGGCAAAACCAACTACAATAATTTGTTTCTGGAGGAAATAAGCCAATTTCCAGCATATTTAGGGTTTATTATAATTTATTTAATTTTATTAATATCATACATTTTGGGACTTATTCCAGTAGTTCTACTATCCTGTCCTAACTGAAGTCAGAATTTGGGTGTTCTGTGGTCCAGGATAAAGACACTTCTGATATGGATGGTGCATGCCACATAAAAACAAGGGCAGTCTCAACCTCTTGTATCTACATAGTATTTCTGGATTACAAACTCTCAGACGTGATTTAATGGCAACTGGTGCAAGAGGAGAGGAGGAAATAGGAGAGAAACACAGATAAGAATTTTCTTAAACCAGCAACAGGGTCAAAGTGGAATAGAGCATAAAATCTGAGTGAATGTACACCAATGAGGTATAGAGTGGTTGAACAACGGAGCTGCAAGGAGAGTCAGGAAGAGCAGGATGACAGGATTAGGGAAGAAATGGGTATGGCTGCTGAAAGTGTGTGATTCCTAAGGTCACAGAGTAGGAAGGAATGAATCCTGTGAGATGGAAGCAGCAGGACTTGAGGAAGAGTAAAACAAAGTGAAAACAATGCAGAATGTGTTGGGATGCTCCTTTAGGATCCAGGAGCTCTGGATATCATATTTAGCTGGACCACAATCTTCCTATGTGATTGGAAAAATTAGGGGGGAAAAAAAAAGAATAACTCTGGGCTCAATTCGTGGTAAGAGTCCTGGTGGGATTCATTAAGTGAATGAAACATTGCAGCACAGAGATCTTTGAGTGAGTTTCCCCAGGCTCCTGAATAGTCATTGAGGAAAAGCCACATGTAGGCTGTGAATCATCTGCATGCATTTGGCTGGATGAATTGCATTTAAAAGGTGCCTATTTAGCTCCATTGTCTTTGAAGGGAGTCAAGGGTGCCCAGATCATGTGGAGACTTCTGGAGCAGTCATTCAGCTGCTTCCTCTTGTGAATGGAGAGAAATGGGCATTTCCAGTGTGTGATTAATTGCAGCTATCCCAAGCACTTGTCTAAATTGCCTTATGGAATTGCCTTTTATTTCTTTATTTTAAGAAAAACTCAGCCTGTTATTCCTGACTGACTAATAGGCTTTGATAACTCACACTTCCCTGCCTAAAGTAAGGTGAGATGAATCCCAGTCATGAAATTTGAAATCCCCATGAATTCCTTCCTGCCACTTGGTTGACAAAGGGTGAGAGACGAGCTAAGCTGAAGATTTACATTACAACTGTCCTGGTTGCCTCAGGTAGATGGATAACTTTTGGTGCTGTGTGTGTCTCCTGGACACACCTCTTAATGTACCACAGAGAGGTCCCTAAAATCTCATTATTTTGGCAGGGGACATCACAGAGTCTCCAGCTCACAGCATCCCTGTGTCTGTGCTCTTGGGGCAACACTGTCTCATCTCACTCTAAAGATTAACACGTGGAAGTTGCTTTCAGGGACATAAGAAGGTATGAAGGCAGAGGCCATAAATAAAACAGCCCGATGTAAAATGTTGAGGAGTTCCATTGAAGGACAAAGTGAAGTTGAAGTAGCAGCATTACAAAGTTACTATAATAAAGTCCAGTTGAGACATATGGTGAATTCTGAAACAGGTCTTTCAATATTTGAGCTGGATCTGCCACAAAATATCTGTATGATCCTCAGTAGGGCAAAGGAAAATTTTGGGAAAATCAGGCACTCTTTGCTTATAGAACATAAGCTAGAATAGAACCTTCATTTAATGCAATTTTTATCTACCCTCTTTAACACTGAAGATACAGAGAAACCTTCCAAGAGGCAAAAAGCTTTGGCTTTGAATGGAAAGGCAGTATGTTTAGGTTGGATATCAAAGAGAAATCAGTAAGAAATCTTTACTGTGAGGGTGGTGAGCCTCTGGCACAGGTTGTCCATTCAAACTGTGGCTGCCCCATCCCTGGAAGTGCTCAAGGCCAGATTGGATGGGGCTTGGAGCGTCTTGGACAATGGGTGGCCTCCCTGATCCCTGCCCATGGAAATTGTCTTGCAACTAGGTAATATTTTAAGTCCCTTCCAACCCAAATCCATCTGTGATTCTTCAATTTTCTTACCTATGGTTGCATCCAGGACCAAGGGACACTTCTGACCATTTTGCTTTGCTTTTGCACTGTTTGAATGGAGGCACAAAATAGAACTTTTTTAATGTAATCCCACAGCAAAGGAATGACCAAGTGGCTCCATTTGGAAGGGACCTGGGGAAGACAAGTGGTCCAATCCCCCTGCTCAAGCAGGGCCATCTATAGCCAGTGACCCAAGACCATGTCCAGATGACTTTTGAGTATCTCCATTGACCTCTCTGGGCAAACTCTGCCAGTGCTTGATCACTGTTAAAAAATATTTCCTTAACACCCAAAGGGAACATTCTGTGTTTGGGTTTTGTACCCATGGCCTCTGGTCCTGCCACTGGGCACCAAATGACAAATATAGTGCTGAAAGAAATACATATCTTGAGATGGTTGTTTTCTTTACACAGGAAATATATCAGTTATCTGGATAATTTTCACTTTCTTACATTATGAATTTCATGTGAAATTAATATTTATCTGAAACCTAATGAATATTCCCAGAATATTAAGGAAAATAACATTTTTGAAAGCCTGTATAGAGTCTATGAAATATTTATAATTTCATATTGATTTTGGTTGCTTTGCTGGTAAATATTTTAATTACAGAATTTCACAAAAGAGATGAGATAAAGAAGAGCAGAGTTTTTTCAGCTTTCTAAAAATTCCTTTTTTTGATGATCCCTAATACTTATGATCAGCTGTGAGAGACATGTATAGGTTATAAAAACTGAAAGATGTGAGCAATAAAGAAAAGTCTGGTGCATTCTCCAGATGCTCATTTTTAAAAGCAGTAGTAGCATATTTAGGACCCAATTTAAACAAATCATTTAAACATCAGAGTTTTAATTTTCATCATCTGCTTCTCTGGTCTGTCCAAATGTTTAGGAATTTGGGATATAACTTTAAAATTATTTCCAGAGATCTAGAACTCATGCACCCTGAGAAAACTTTTAAATTAAACCTATTGGACAATCAAGAATTTATCCTTCCAGTAGCTATTTTTACTACTAAAAAAAAGAAAAAATCTGTTACTTAAACCATTTCTTGGCATTAGATATACTGTTAAAAATGTTCAATTAAAACTTGTGCAAGACTTGGAGTATTTCTACTTCACTGAAGATATAATGGAATATATTTAATTTGAGTGAAAGGATGTTAAAGATATAATAAAAGACTTTGACAGGTTTCTCAGAGAGCAAATGAAATTTAAATATGTAGATTGTACAGGCAGAAAAAAATGTTCTCTGAGATCTGATTAATACACTTCAGTTCAGCAAACATGGCTTTACCACTAATCCAGGTAAAATAAAAGCAATATATTAAATGATTATTCTACAGTCTAAGATGGTTGTCCTCAGATTTTTTGAGGATAAAACAGAGTACAGAAGAATTCACACAAAACAGATGTAATGTCAATGAAGCCTAAAGTGCAGAACTGAAAATTCACATGACCCTGGAACAAAAGGATAATTATTAGTCACTTGAATAGTTAAAATTGCTCATGCCATGTTTTTCTTTTGCTCTCTGTACACAGTGTTAGATATGTACTGTATGGAGTATTTTCTCTGATTTGTATTTTATCTTAAACTTTAATTTAATAAGACACCCCAAATTAAGGGACTGACTTTCAAGTTGAATGCACAATTTAAAATTCTAATGTTTCTTTATTTACCTTGGTATTGGGGGAAAAAAAAAAAAAAAAAAAAAAAAAAAAAAAAAAAAAAAAAAAAAAAAAGAAAAAAAACGCGCANAAAAAAAAGTATATAGGGAAAAACAGGTGCAAATCACTCCAAAAATTGTTTTAACCTATTAAATGCTGGGTACTCAGTGGGTACTAATTGTGGGACTGACTCTCTAGGATGAGGGTTCACTTGCAGTCTTTGAAAGAGTAGAATTCAAAATAAAATTATGATGAAGCTGACAATCCAAGTTTTGAAAGATAAATCATAAAAACCATTAAACTTCTATTTTAAAATGACACAAGGTCTGGTTTCCAGAGGTGGTTACATGGCTACATCAGCATAACACTCTTAGTTAATCTCTTTAAAAACCCAACAGCTCATATCTCCTAGGAAATTCGTTGTGTCCCTAATTTTCTCCTAGAGAGAAATGATACATAAACATTTAATTGTTCTCATTAATAGAACTTGATCCCTTAAAAACTTCTGGTTCCTTTGAAATATTACTTCAAACTCTCAGCTGACATGAATTTAATGATATGATGCTACTGTTGCTCATGAGGCTTAAAATCTGCTTTTCTTTTTATTCCAACACCCCCAGCTCCAGGAGTCCTGTTATGCAAGAATCAATTTTTATTTAGTAAAAGATTAGCTTCTGCTTCTTGCCATCCACAAATAAAGTATGGAAATGCAAAATAACACCTAAAGCAAGATGGAAGACAAATAGAATTAGTTCTGCAGTTCTGAAAATCTGATTTTATTTTTTACATTGGACGTTGTCTTACAAGAAGGGGAGAGACTCATCACTTATCAAAAGTTGAGGTAATTGATCCTAAGGCCCCCAGTGTTGAAAGAGAAACCCACTGGTTGTTCTTACATTGAATGCCAAGGGGATCAGCATTATTGTGTCAATAAGGAATACAGAGTGAACCAAACAGAATGTCTGCATGCTATAAATACCTTGAAATTGGCAGAAATGTCATTCCAAAAAAGGGAGACCCAGTTTTGCAGAAGTGAAATAAACAATTTTGCATGAATAGCCCAAAGGGAGATATGGGTTACAAAACCATCTTTCTCTCCTGCTTTCTCCTGGCTTTTCAGCTGGCTGGTGTTTTGTCTTTCCTTTTCTCTCTCAACTCTGACTCAGTCAGGCAACTCACTTATTAAGTAAACAGCCTTCAGAGCAGCTTGTCTGAGGAATACAGTTCCATTAAGCAAAAATACGGAGCAAGAAGCTCTTGAGAAGCGATGATCAGAGATCTAAGAATACAAATGAACAAATTCACTTTCTGATTTAAATATGTTATTGTTATTAGCACCATTATTCATCTTCCAGTAGCTTCAGAACAAACGTCTCGCTGCACTAAACTTTCAGAGGCATAAACATCTATTCTGCCTTAAATAACTCCCAGTGTAATTGAATGTTAGTAACATAAAACACTTATCAGGAAATGAGGCTGACTCATAGAGTCAACTCACTATGTGACAGGTGGGTTCCAACCTATTTTTTCAGTTGAGAAAAAAAAATGTTCTTTGTGTTGATCTTGGGGTGTCTCAGAGGCTGGTTGTTTTTTAACACATCCTCCTGCAGGGATAGCTGCCAAAACACTTGCAATTCTTCATTCAGCATTCATCTGAAGGATGCTGTTTCCTAAGGGTCTTCAAAGTGTTTCTGCCCAAGAGGAAGTAAGGTCTGCAAACCCCTCTGAGTTCTGCTGCAAGGGCCCGTGTTGCTGCACAAAATGTGAGATGAGAACAGCAGTGCAATGGGTTTAAAATGCCACAGTACAGAGTTGAACTGGATATTAGCAAGAAATTCTTTGTGGTGAGGGTGATGAAGCACTGCAACAGTTTGTCCAAAGCAGCTGTGGCTGCCCCATCCTTGGAAATGTTCAAGGCCAGGTTGGCTGGGGCTTGGAGCGACCTGGGATAGTGGAAGGTGTCCCTGACCATGGCAGGGGGTGGAACTGTATGATCTCCAGGGTCCTTTCAATCCAAACCATGCTTTGAGTCTTTGATTCTTTGATTCTATGTCAGTGGTCCCCTGCAGCAGCCAAAAGAAGCTTTCCCAGGTCCCACTCAGCCCTTGACTCACAGCCCTGTGCAGGAATCTATCGTCTTAGACAATCAAAGTTAACACATTCTTCTTATTGTCCAAGGCCAATGAAGCACTTTGGAAACTGAAAGCATTTAAAAACATGCCTGGAGCATCACTTTAGAAACAAGCAGACTGCACAATATCCCTGTGAGGCAGAACAATGCTATTATACTAATTTCACAGATGGATAAACTTGAACGCAGTAAGGTAAGGCCTAGATCCTGTTTGGTGCTGTGCTTTGATATTTTAGGGGAGTAAGCAGCACAGAAAGACTTTTCTTCCCTAGCAGGAAAGCTGACAGGCAACCCATATAAGGAAATACAATAGGGGTGCAACTGCAAATGCATTTACATACACAACCTGAGTATGGAAGAGTGTGGATCACCAGATGGAGGGCTCCTCTTCTCTGCTGAGCACAGGTAACAAGGATACCAATGAATATTTTCCTGAAAAGCTGTTTACTTTTTTTTAAACAACAGTGCAATGAGTCTCATCTGCCTCAAAACACTTCCATGCTCTCCAAGCTGGCGTGAGTTCAAGGCAGATGTTGCCTCTGCTCTACTCCTTTCACCCTCACCTCACCAGCAGGGCAGGGTTTGCTCAGAATAACCTTCCTCAAGCCCATGGAGAGCACCCAGGTGTCCTCATGCCATGCTCAGGTCTCTGCTCAGCCCACCCCCTGAATATTAATACTGATTTTCCTGCATGTCCCCTGGAAGGGGCTGCACCTGGGCAGGGTGAGAGACAGACCTTTCTGCATCTGCTGGGCAAGAGCATTGCTGAGTTTAATCTCACTTTTTCACTTTGCACTACATGAAATTTTTAATTGTCTAGTTGAGAGAGGGTGGCAGCTGACAATTGCTTTGTTCAGACTCACAGAGCTGATAATGCTCTGTTCATGAAACTGGGGCTGTTAATGATTCGTAAGCTGATACTTCCTCACACTTGATTGTGCACAGTAGACTTCACAATTTGAGCTTGTCATTTTCATTTTTCAGGGGGGAAAACTACAAGAAAACCTCTCCTTTTCATGGTAGACTTCTCTATAAGTGTGTAATTACATCCTGATGTTCTCTGTGATTTGTACCTTGTTCAGCCCATTGAAAGTCAATTTTAATACACTTCCATAAAATTTTTATTTTGCTAGAGAAAAAAAATGCATTTTTTCTCATGTGACACTGTGGGAGTACTGTTTTCTTATATATTAAAAATATTATTTAAATACATAGAAGATGCTCCAAAAAGCATCTCCATCAGAGGGAAGCTGTAACCATTCCTATCCTGATATTTACTGACTGTGGAAGCATCTCCATATTCATCCCAGGTCCTCACCACTGAAGTCTCCTACAGTGATCCTTCCACATCTTGCAAAAGTTTAATAATCAGACCTTCAATGTCAATTTAAGGGCTGTTTTCAAATTCATATAGAAATAAACTCTTCCAAACCTTGCATCAGCTGACCGCTGTTTTGGCTACATCAATTAAGTGGCTGGAGGATAAAGCATTCTGAGTATCTTTACATGTTTTGAACATTTACTTTAAGACACATTATTGTTCATAAAGGTGGGGCTTTTTTGGTAATGCAAGCCTAAATATTAAAAGCAGACTGTTGATTTTAGGTGTCTATGTTTTTTAGTTGGCTGTGAAGTCCTATGCTCTGAAAAGCAGAATATGTTCAAGCATCTTTGTTTAGAGAATGCAAATTTATAATCATTTTAAAACAATCTCTTCTATAATTGCATTATAGACAACTGCAACCAGACCCATCTTAGAGACATATTTTTTAAACCATTTGTTAGAATACTTAGTCCCAAATGACCAGATTAACGCTTTTATTCCATGACTGCAGAATGAGACAGGATATAATACAACGAATACAGAAAACTTGCTGCCTATAACGAGCCAGATAAGCCTAGAGAAAAGGCTCCTTGCAACCACTTAATTGCATATTTACCTGACTTCCCATTCCTTTTTGGAGTTTAAGCACGTGGTAAAATAGAAAGGGAGAGATCTTTTCTCATTGGCCTTAAACAAATGCAGCCCAGCTTGTTACCTACCAAAACTGGCAGTTTCAATTATCCTAGACTCAGAAAATTGCTTATACACATTATTTTCCATTTCCTAAGACACTTTTCTGACAAAAGGCTGTAAATTTGGGATACAACTGTCCAAATAAACAAGAATCATGAAGTCAGCACGTGGTGTGGAGCCTGATTTTCTAACATGGTTGTTAAGAAATGTCTCTAGAACCTTCTCATGTGGAAGGCTTTCACACTTTCACAAAAGACCAAGGTTAAAAAGTTCTTGTACGTATGTGGTTTAGGTTCCTTATGCAGGGAACAATCATAAAGCAGATGTAAATGTATGCATTTCCCTCCTGTTTTAGGAAACAAACAGGGAACTTCTTAGGTCTCATCCAAAATTCCTTGTCAGAAGTCATCCAAACTCTGAGAGAACTTTCCTTCTCTCTTACACAATGATTTGTAGTCATATATTTGCTGAGCCTTACTGATATTCTCCATTTTATTGCCCTGAAAAAAGAAACATTGGAGGAAAAAAAAGAAAAAAAAAAATCAGTATGGTGAGATCATGAACAATCTCAGTACATAATCTGAAAGTCGTGTGACCATCATTATCATTAGTAAATCTGTATTAAATGCATAACTCATGCTCCCTTTTCTGTCAATTTAATGCTTTTAGAAATCAGTCATGCAAATACCCTTCAGATGATTTGATTTAGAAAATCTGATCTGCTCTGTTCTAGAGGTAAGCTGAAGAGTGATTTAAAAATGAGAAGGACTGTAATCCCCATTTCTAACTGAAGGCATGTCATTATACAGATGCAGTCAAATACTTTGGGATGTTTAATTCTTCCTAAACTTATCCTAGTTATTAAAAACACAGCAATATTTCAGAGAAATTTTCCAAAGTTCTACAGCTAAACTGTTGTTTGCTCTGGTTGTTACACAACAAGGAAACACACAGAATATTATCTCAATTTAAGAAACTCAGATTTATCTCACCTAGCTTTATCCATCTGAAAGTTAGACATCTGCCCTGGTTATCTGGGGTCTCTCAATAACCAAAGGAGAGAGACACATCACAAGACCATGATTCATCCCTCCTATCTTAAACACCTATCTCACTCTGGAAGCTGATGCAATTTTTCCTAACTGTTAAAATGTGATGTCTTATTTCCAATCTGAATCTGTCTAGTCTCAGCTCCCAGCTACTGGATCCTGACATGCTAGATTAGTGAGTTATTTACTGTAAAAAATACCTTCTCTCTGTGCATGAAGAGTGCAAATAATCTACTCTTCAAAGAACTGAATAGATGGAGATCCCTAGTTTCCCACTATATGACATTGTGGTTGCTCTTCAAATAAGTCTTGGGAGATTATATTTCTTATCAACCCAACTGACACAGCTGGAAAAAAATAGACAGGTTTCTGGGCACATAAGCTCTTCTTTAGGTCTCACTGAGTTCAAAGCTTCTCTATGAAAAGCAAATTTATTTTCAGTTTTGAAAAACCATTTAACTTGACAAATTAAAGCTTTGCAAGAGAAGAAGCACTTCTTACACATAATTGGCACTCTAAGGTTTTAATTCTACAAAAAGCACCACAATAGTGAGACAATTTGTCTTCTATTACCAGGAGTCTCTTTCCAGTGTGTACTCAGCAAATTCCGTACATAAATGTGATGATTTAAGATCACACTCCTGAAGTTGGCGGGAATCAATGGGATTGTTTCCACTAAATGACTTTCATTTAGGCCTTTTGGTTCAATTCTCTATACTCACACAGGATGAAAACTTCTATGGGGATTGAGCAGCAGTCTTTAGGAAGCTGTGGTGTGCTTGTAGAAATAGAGTTCACATAAATGGTGAGAGAAAGCACACTGTTAATTTGCATTTTACTTTAAAACTCAAAGTGTATTCTAGCAACCCATGACCCTATTATCAAAGGCTAGAAGAAGATAATGAGATTCTAAATAAGGCTCTGAATAAATGAAGGTTTTCTCTCAATTATGAATGGATACATGCTTACTATGATAGAGGTGTTCTCATGTCACTTTTCTGAGGTCTTTGTCAAAACTTTCCCTTTGTCAGATGAAGGTCAAGGGGACATTTTTATTTTCACAATTACAAGCTCACTGTGAAAAAAAGGTCCCTAATAAAAAATCCAATCCCCAAGCAAAAATATTCCAGCAACTAGAGACAACTTTAGAACATTTGGCATTTTCACCCTCTTGGAAATATGGAACCATTACTCCATCCTTAGTTTCCTAATAGATCTTAAATAAATGGATGAAGTAAATACAGATACCCCAGGATACAAGAAAGTAATGGGGGAAAGAAGAAAATAAGGCTGTAGCTGTAAAAAAAAAAAAAAAAAAAAA